>JADHZB010001491.1:0-13712 GCA_015657535.1 Nephromyces sp. MM_2019 | reverse complement strand
TCATCTTCTTCATCTTCTTCATCTTCTTCATCTTCTTCATCTTCTTCATCTTCTTCATCTTCTTCATCTTCTTCATCATCATCATCATCATCATCTTCTTCATCTTCATCTTCTTCATCATCTTCTTCTTCATCATCTTCTTCATCTTCATCATCTTCTTCGTCTTCTTCATCTTCTTCATCTTCTTCATCGTCTTCATCTTCTTCATCTTCTTCATCTTCTTCTTCATCATCTTCATCTTCTTCATCTTCTTCATCATCTTTTTTTTTTTCATCCTCTTCATCGTCTTCATCTTTTTCATCTTCTTCATCTTCATCATCTTCTTCATCTTCATCATCTTCTTCATCTTCTTCATTATCTTTTTTTTTTTCATCCTCTTCATCTTCTTCATCTTTTTCATCTTCTTCATCGTCTTCATCTTTTTCATCATCTTCATCTTCATCATCTTCTTCATCTTCATCATCATCTTCATCATCTTCTTCATCTTCTTCATCTTCATCATCTTCTTCATCTTCTTCATCTTCTTCATCTTCATCATCTTTTTCTTTCTCTTCGACTGTTTCTTCGTTAGGTAATCGAATTAGTGATATTGGAGCAGTTGCTTTTGCTAGAGCAGTGGTTTCTCTGGGGAGGAGGCTTTTGAGAGTTCCCCGTGTGTGCAATGAGAAGTTGAACGTCAGAGCATTTGAAAGCCTTTCAATAGCAGGTAACTCCGAAGAGCGGGGAGGAGGAAAAGTAGTTGACTTGATACTATGATGATCCCCTTTATTCTGAGGCTGGTGTGGTTGTGTGTCGTCTGTGGTATGTTGTGTGGTGCTGTGCGATGCGCTTTGTGTGTGTTGTGTGATGTAGCTTATGTGGTGTGTGGTGTAATTTACGTTGCATGTATTGGTGTGTGCAGCGTATTGTGTGGTGTAAGTGATTTAAGGTGTGTGTGGTATGTGTCTGTCGTGTGAGCGTTTTATTTGGTGTGTGTGTGTGTGTGCTTACTAAAGCCTTTGCTTATACTTATAAGCTCTACTACCTTGCTTGTAGGTAACAATTTGGGCGCCGAAGGAGTTCTTGCTTTGTTGGACGCCTCTGCACACTTTCCTTTTGGATGCTTAGACTTTGGAAATTCATTTTCGATTGAAGGTTAATGTCTTTGCTAAGAGGCATCATTCTTGCGTGTGTATCTGAGCATATATGTATATATATGTGTATATCTCTGTATCTGTGTGTGTATCTGCGTGTGTGTATCTGGGTTTGTTTATCTGTGTGTGTGTATCTGCGTTTGTTTATCTTTGTGTGTGTGGTGAGAGAGGCACAATTTGCATACCTTACTGCTTGTTAAGTTACTTAACTATTTCATCCTTTGCTTTCCTGCTTAAAGAGCCACGCATATTACTCATTTCCTATTAAAATACACACACACACACACACACACACGCACATGCACATGCACACACCTGCTAACACCTACAATCACGACTATTTCCTTCCTCTTTTGCCTTAATCCACCACAGCACACGGGAAGCATCATGCTGTAGTCAAAGCCATCAGCCACTGGCTGAAGAATCTTTGCGATCGCTTTCAGAGTATCCCGGAAGTTCCTCTTCTTAATCCCCCGCATGTTTACCTGAGAGGTGATGCCAGCTCGCTTTTTTAAGTGCTAATGTAGGTGTGTGTGTGCAGTGCTTTTCATGAATGTGTTTTGGGAGTTGTATGTGCTGAGATCTATGTATCGCGATATATGTGTGTCGAGATCTGTGTGTGCGATGGATCAGATTCAACACATGCTGATAAGATCAGTTTCATCTGCATTTCGTTGATGTCCTTGATGAATTTGAGAGGTTTTTCTGGGGTATCTTCGTGTGTGAAACTCATTAGTCGTGTGTGACGTTTCAGCTGTTTTTTCTTTGTTTTATCATTTGATAAACGTTAATCTGTATGCTTTATTTAGGGGTTATATCAATTGCACACACGCGCACTGTAAGATGTTAATTATGAGAAGAACACACACACTGCGCTCAGATAGCAAATTTGCGCACATGTAATGTATTTCAAAAATTAACTTAAACTCGCACATGTGTACTGCTCGTGAGTTATTCAACTTACGCACACCCCCCCCCAAACATACACACACACATACGACACGTAGTGTCCTCATCCCAACTACAAGTATGATTCCCTCTCTGATAAGCTTTCAGCGCACTATCATTTTTTTAATGTATTTTTCCTCTCTTGAAAGTGATTTTTTTCCACTAAAAAGTGAGCGTGTCTCATGTGTATTTTGAGGCTTAGAAGCGCAGATACACTTTTTTTTTCTTTAAGTTTTTGCCTTTTCCTCTATGAAAAACTACTTTTTACCCAAAAAGGGCTGACTAATTGCATATCTCCTCTTTTTTATCAAATAATGATAGCGAAAAGCTCTCCCTTCATCATCTTTCCTAAAAAAACTCTGTCTTTTGCCTTCTTTTTCTAGACTTGGATCTCGTTGATGCTTCCTCATTAAATCGGTGAGATATATCGGAAATTTGCCTGGTTTTTTTTGGCACTGTTTCTTTGAAGATTGTTAATACACCTTGTGCATATGATGAAGGTCTTCGATTTGGAAAAAATTATATTCTCACGCCGTTTTCCATAGAAAATCAGTGTAAAAGCTTTAAGAGAAGAAATCTATATAGGTTATGTACACACACGATCTGATATTCTTTCTTTGCGATATATGTTATCATATTGTGTGTGAGACATAACTAGAAGCGCCGCGTGGCGTGGAACTGCTATCTCACACTAGTGTGTATGGTGTGCGTCTATTGTCTAGGGTGTATGTGCAAGTGTAAGAAGAGCACCATAACGATAAATACATACAACGCTAAACACGCAGAGAAGCACACGAAGGAGCACGCAGAGGAACTTGCATAGATATGTACACTCGCAGAGAGATACATGCGCACGCAGAGATGAATATACATATGTACACGCACTATACACACCCGAACGCGCCATACACCCCCACGCACCAAACACACCCACACATACCCATCTTTGCAGTGCCTCTCACACATACTGCTTTCATACTTCTAACAGAGTCTTCAAGCAGCTGACTGTAATGAACTCCCTAAAAAATATGGATTTCTTCGTTTATGAGGGGCAAAAAGTGTTTGTTGAGGAATTTGGGAATCCTCATCTGTTTTCTAGCGTAGTCAAAACAAGGCGAAGCGTCATGCCCTTTGTTGTCGACTTGACTGGTGGGTATTAGCACACGCATACACGCAGTACTAGCATCTTCAATCTGAGTATGAACTACTGTGGTTCTTGTAGCCATCTGAGGCAAGTTTGCGAAGAATTTTTTGTGGATTTTTCTCTTGACTGTTTATTCTAATTGTATAACGTGTTGCTATCGTTATGCTTTATTCATGTTTTTTTTTGCTTCATTCATCATGCTTCTGCCTATATCGACTTTAGCTTCCACCCGTCCCAATTTTGCTCTTAAACTGTAGTGCGTTGATTACCCCCAAACAATTTTTTTTGCTTAGAAGATTTATTGTTACGTCTAGTTTAAGTTTTACTAATACTTATTCACAAGTAAAAATTTGTTATTTAATTTTTTTTGGCTCTTTTTCAGGTCTAAATACCGAATCTTTGGTGGATCTCTCAGAATTTAGTAGCCTTTCAGACGTCTTGATGCTCTAAAGTGTTGCTTATGCAATATGCGAGTTCTTTTGGGCAACTAGTCATTCTTCATTAGCCTGCTTGAAATCGAAATTTTTTGCTGGTTTACTTGATAGAGATGCTGCAGAGATTGATTTAAACCTGCAGACCAATTGAAGAAAATGTATTTTTTAAGTTTTTGCATGATTTTTTAACGCCTTCTACTCCTGATGATGTATTTTTGCATGAAAATTTGTTGTGATTTTACAACTTCACGGAATATTTGACACAATTTAGATTATTTTACGCAAGGCGCGGCAGTTTTAGCTTGATGAAGTGGTGATGAAAATTTGCAACAGCTGCCTTCCATCTTACTCATTTATTTATCTGTATCTTTGCCATTGCCGTGCATTGATATGTTTTATTAAACCTTACTTTTGAATATGTCAAAACTACAAGCAGATTGGCTTCATGAGTTCCCTTCAGCGATGCTGTAAAACCCACGTTGCTCTACTGATTTGCAGGATTTTTAAGAGCTTAGATTTAAGTTTGCCGTTGAAATCGGGACTAGGGGCTTTACTTGTAACAAAGGACCAAACTCTGACTTTTATATATAGTTTCTGCTGCTAATTACTCATACTGGGGATGATTTTCTTGTAAGTATACCACGATTCAAAACATATTTGAACGATTAGAATGGACAGTATGGCTCTCGTCTTGAAGGTGCTGTTCTAGAGTTCGGCATACGACAACTATTTACTCAAGCCGATATATGTCTTGTTTAACACTTGGATGTGCATGTTTTAGCGTATCCTTGTACGTCTGTTTTTGCTCATCCCATCCACAGAAGCGTGTTTCTTCACTTTATGATGCACGCAAATACCTCTATGCGTACGCCCCTCTTGTGCCATATATGCAGCTGCGCGTTTATAACTAAAGCGAAGTATGGGTACATAGTTGGCTCCCTTTTGTGGACTACATTCATACTGCGAAGCAATACACAGCTTTAAAAATATCCCAAAACTATTTGCTTCAGCATTACCAGCTAGCTAACCTGCTGCTCATACTGTGAAGCAACACACAATTTTGTAAATATTCCAAAACGGACGCATTCTGTAGTATTTCTTGTGAGAAAAACAAAATGTTCTGCAATTAAAAAGCCCTTTAACAAGTTCGCTAAAGACTTAATGCGCGGTCTATGGCTTGATCAATACGCAGCTTTATAATACCTAAATGAAATATGCTCACCCAAGATTAGCATGACTCGTAGATCAACTCAAGCCCGACACAGGTTACCCCGAACAAACCCTTGTTTGCGCTTTGCTTGGAGACATGCGCATCAAATCACGCAGGGCTACATGCGCAACCCTGTGCAAAATGCGAGTATTTGTGTGGGTCATCACATGTATCTATTTAAGGACTATTATTTGCTCTCGACAACCATCAAATGCCCCAAATTCAGGGAGATACTGAGATTTTGGATTCTAATTTTAACGCGCGCTGTAGCACATACACATCGATTATAATTATCGCGCGCAATCTACACATACAGAATATTCTCAATTGCCCATGTGACGACTTT
The DNA here is from genome assembly GCA_015657535.1 of Nephromyces sp. MM_2019. NCBI lineage: Eukaryota > Apicomplexa > Aconoidasida > Nephromycida > Nephromyces > Nephromyces sp. MM_2019. The sequence continues at coordinate 8,497 of JADHZB010001491.1, read as the reverse complement.
CTGGTACCCACTAAATGCTATCATTCTCTCGATTTTCCGATTACTTTGTTTGGTGCCCTTTTACTTCAGCATAATTTTTAGTTCTCTTGTTCACTATCAAGTTATTTGCAAAAATGGCAGCACACATACATTTTGATTGGAGAAACATATCGTTACCAAGTATCATGTATGTTGCATGGTATATCTAGGGATTGATTTATTCTCTGGTGAGTAACAGAACGGATGCGGCTGCTTTACTCCTAGTGTGCTGCAGCTGTGGACCGGGGACCGCCAAGACGTTCGGTGAAAGTTCAGAAGCTACGATGTGTTAAGCAACGCATTCATGCGATTACTCCCAAGATAGAGAAGAGGGCATGCGCTTTCTGCCAGAAGTTTTTCAGGGCATTTGCTTCCATCTGCGGTTGCTTCCAGTTTGCTTTTTAGCATCACGCGCACTACCGGGAATAGCATGATTGACCTTAGTCATCACGCGTAGCTCACTTCAGTATCTCGATGATATGCACAATACACTTCCTAGAGGAAAATATGTATGGTAATAATACAAGTCTGGTGGCTTATAATGAATGTTCCACTAAAAGTTTAGACGGACCACTTGCGGACGGCTCCTGCTCCAGCCTCAAAGACATGTTACTAGACATAGTTCCATGACGATGGACCAGCTCCTCCTACGAAACTGCAGAGGATTTCTAACTAGTCCGTGAACTTACTAGTGACTGAGTTCCAGGTCTACGCATTTAGACATATTTAACTACACTTTTGTAGCGCGCTCCAATACTATTTTTAATGTTCATCTTGAAACAGTGCTTTGGAACAAGTGCACAAAAACAAGCCCGAACTTCATGAGTGGTTTGCTCATCGTTGCCTAGACTGCAATTTACCACTGAAGTTACGTCCTGGTAGCGAGAGCTGGATAGTTCAGCTTTTGCCGGCTGATTAAACAAAACGCACTTACGGTAGTCAATTCCTTACGAGATCAAGCTGATACTGACTTTAGGAGCTCACATGTCACGAGCTACGAGTCTCTACAATGGGCCAAACAAGACATCCACTCATCTTGCTCCCGAGCTCACCATCCGGTGCAGCAGCTCTCAGTGAAGCGTAACAGAAGGCAGCCTAACTTTTTAATTCCTCAGAGCTTCACTATTATAAAAATGGTTGACCCAGGAAGCATCTATAAATCCTCCTGGGCCGTGCGCAGCTCGCTCTACTCCGCGGCATCTACCGTAATCTGAGACTACACTTCCACTGAAACCGGCGTATGCCACTGATATTATACTTATCTCCTTAGCAGGTATCCTCGAGGAGACTCTATCCTATTTAAGCAGGGGTACTTATTCTGCCACACACAGGATGAGGAGCGAAGAACAAAGAAAGTTGTCGCCAGAAAGCTCAAGAATAAGATTAAGGAACCTGGCAATTACTCAGTGCCCCGCGAATAACATATTCAACATTTTCGCCTGTACTTGCCACTTTTTCATTAAATTTTTTAACTGAAGGAAGCTAAGGGCAGCCTGGAGGACCCCACTTTGTAAATTTTGAAGCAATGCACTTGGGGAACTATAAGGTAAGCGGCTTCACCAGGAAGCCGACAACAATGCCAAAAGGTTGAACGAGTTTGCTATAGCAACAAACGGCATGGCGAAAAGCGGATGAGAGAGGAAACGAATAGAAATAAAACTTGATCAATATAATTCTTCAATTGAATAACTTTAGAGGCGCGCACTCCACCGATGCGTAATATCTTGGTACATGCTATATTCTATTCGTTGCCTGTTACTGGATGCTCCTAAAATGATGGGTTTTCAAGCGAAGCATCTAAATATATATTCTGAGTATCGACACTCCGATTCAACGATTTTTACTTCTATTAAATATACGACAAACTCCGAGGGCAAATAACACAATGACGTCAATCAATGATGAAAAAAAGCTGACAGTTAACAAAGCTTTAAATGTAATAAATATGCTCCATATCATGCTACTCTGCCCGTTCAACTAATCTTCTCACTATTTTTTTGCTAATTCTCAACGAGAGTAGCACTGATAAGCAACAGTTGTTCCTTTATTTACTTTTTCATTAGCAGAATTTTCCCCTGCAATCTGCTCTAAATATTCCATAAATCATCCAATTGTCCGCAAAAATGCGATTTCGCCATCAATACTTAACTCCAAAGGGTTTATAAGAAGCAGTTGAAGCGATAAAATATCGCTCAAAGTATAGTTAATATTAGAAAGCCGGGCTTTCAAGATGGAAGGTTGATTTTTCGTCATTTTATGCTACGGGTTTAATACAAAAGAACCGACCGGTGGGATTTTGGGCAAGCACGGCGCAATAGTTGACCTTAAAAATCTCAATCGATTCCGTACATTTTTGAACTCGGTCTCCGTATCCTCCAGCTTTTGGAATACGCTATAAAAAAAGATACACAAGCTCAAACCAGCAAAATTAAGAGAGAAACGGGGGGATATGCACATTTCCTGGGTAGGAAACCTAGTGACAACAAGACTCTTGACGCTAAAAACATGACGCACAAAAACGGTGTCACGAGGACTTCAAGCAAAGTTGAATTACACTCAATATAGAATGGTACGCATAGCGCAGGGTAGTTTTAATAACTACTATATTAAATACACCTCGGAACTAGTCCGAATAGAAGCGAAAGATAAATAAGGAAACATTATTCCAAACAACAGTACCCATAATTTTTGAATTGGCATGCACTTTAAAGGGGGATTTGTGAATAGAAACTAATATAATACATCATACTGTGAGAAGAGTTAACTCCCTTGTTACCCCTTCTAGCCAACAGAGTACCAAGTGAGTGTCGGCGTGTGCGAGACGCGAGGAAAGGGTGTTTGTGTGTAGGCTAGGGTCATCGCAATAACTAGACAGTTAAAGGGCAAAGCCACCAAAAAAGTATGACAACTTACGATGAGGCGGCTCCTAAGCTGACAAGGTCGATAGGTGTAAAACAACTAGACAGCAAACTTATCCCGCAGTAGAGCATCAAGATTGTTCCAACAGTGGATTCAAGAGCGATCTGCAAAACAAGACTTTAATTGCGGATATACACGCGAACATTCTTATTTACAACTGCTTTATCAGCAACTCGAGTCAACATAGGAGATTTAGCAAATATACCTAATCGGTAAAGTCATTAAAATAAAAAACTTATACATCTATATGTCTTAAAAGTTAACTAGAAAAGTTTCAGTGTCAGTAGCAACACTATAAACCCTCCTTTAAACGCTATAACACAAAAAATATAAGCTTTCACACCTATTACGCAGCCAAATAACCGTTCAATGAAGAAAAAGTCAATAAATCAATGAGCCAAGTACATTTTTGGAATTGATTATTCTATCTGCCAATCGCACCCGCGGCTATATAAAATGCGGTTATACTAAGAAAAGGGAGCTGCTATTGAAAACTAACTCAAAAAAGCACATTTCTATTATCTTAATTAATCCTCAATACAAAGTTCAAAGGCTTACATTGAAGTGACACTCGTAGCTTACCCAATAGGCAGTGAAGGCAAAATACGGAATAATGAGCAAAGTACCATTTTTTTAAAGAACGAAAATTTCATTTTCGGCTTTTTCTACTGTCTCTTAATACTTTTAATGCCATTGGATCTTTACGCAAATAAATGCCTTCCCGGATATTAAAATCGTTTGCTAACTAACGTAGGCTTATTTTATAAATTTCCACTAGTGAGTACCCAAAACTCTAGAACAACCTTACTGTTGTCAACCAGTCGTACTTCCAACCAAGCTTGCATAGTAACGGAATAGCTATTCCTAAGTAAGCTTCGGGGACCACTCCGATAGCATGAGAAACGCCTTTTCCTAAAAAAACAATAAATTTTTGCAGCATAGCCTTTCGCAATGAGAATTGAGAGTAAGTAGTTCACTTTTGATACGATACTTCAAATAAAATAAGTCTCTAATTGATGAAAACCAAAAAACAGTATCCCTGTGAATGGGGCAGAATAATCACAAGTTAGAAGAAATGCATAAATAAGTGAGTATAAATTAGTGTCATCGCAAAACACACTGAAGACGACAATGAAAGCAATCTACCACATTATAACAGCAACTTGGGCCGCAGGATTCTACGTCTGAGTGACGCGAACCTTTTTTTAAAAGAACCGCATGTTTCAAACTCATGCAAACTTCTCAAATACCTTTTTTCTGAAGTTTATTATGAATTAAGCCCACAAGAAAAAATTTTTAACAGCACAAAAAGAAAATAAGACAGAAAAGTGCGAAGCTTCACGAACTGAGATTCTGACAAAAAAGGATACCAATACAGATAAGATGAAATATCATGATCTCGGGTTGATTTACCGCAAGATAAAAAGACATTCTTCAGTAGATTGAAACTGGTAATTAATCTTGATATCATTACTAAACAGGGAAGATGATGAATACTAAGTTATCTGGCCCCACAATTGAAGCTACTTATGGGATACACAATCGTCTTGCAACGTAAACTGTGAAGCAAAAATACATTTTGCTACACAAATAAGTGAAAACTCCAAAAAAAATCTCCGCGACAAAATATTTATCAACTGCCTGCAGCGGTGTCTTTTTGAGGGCAGTTCAGCGCATATTTCATGCACACCTATAGCTCACGGCTTGTAGAATGCAAAAAATACGATGAACTGGTTGCAACGATCAAGTCAGACACCACGGAACTGAAAGCAATTAACCCACTACAAAAAAAAGCTTATTATAGGCAGAACTGTGCAGCACTCCAAAAAAGTGCAATTTATGCTGCAATGTGGCGTTGGGGTGTCCAAGGACCACATAACAGAGGAACGTGCCACTCGCAAAAATTGCACCCGAGCAACTGCTGAACCAATGGCAATAAAATAAAAACATGCTGATCCACAGAGGAACTACGGTAAACGCAAATGCGCTGCAAAGCACAATATACCAACGAAAAAAGAAATAATCAGCAAATACCAGCAAAAATCATTCCGCGCGTAGCTACGGCGATCTCAAACATATCAAGTATCTTCGTCACAGAAATACTGCATCTCGATGTAAAAATGGATGAGCTAAGTGATATTTAGTTACCTAAATAGAAGAAGCTTCACAATTCAGGAGTCGTCACATAAATGAAATTGGCATAGAAGTAAATTCAATATTAATACGCAAACCTTTCTAGTGCATATTTTTTAACCAAACACCTCAAAAAAAATTACAATAGAGCGACCACGGTGCTACTTACCCTGGGAAGCACGAATCATTGAGTTGATAACAAGAAGCAACCCAAAACATAAGAATATAGCGTGAAATTTTCGGGCCATCTTCATGTTGTGAACCGCGGGACTACTTAGGGGGTGTATTCCTTTCAAAAAAGCTCATCGGAGCCACCTTTGCATGTACGATGAAATTGGTGGAAGGTTAGTGGTGGTGTATGGTGAAGCACAAGAATTTCCATATAAGCTGCACAAAACACCGTAACTGCTGGCGGTAACACGCAGGATTTCTCTAAACTTATCTTGTGTGGATAGTTCGCAGAGGAAGCTTGCCATCCACCTAGCAGGTCCGCCACCTCGGTACCACCTGATTAGATAATGACGGATTTGGTAGTTTTAAGCTTTTATACCGTCCAGGACAGCGTTTCGTATCCTAGTGAGTAAACAAGAAACATTTTTGTTTCCACACATCGCTATTAACCCTTTGGTTTCGCTATCTGTGCTCGCTAGGGTATTTCTGTGATTCGTAAATGGTGTATGTGCGCTTATGTCTAACTTTCGTTTAGCTTCTAACAGCTCGTACGAGCATCTGCGAAATTGAGGCAGCCAGCAATCTCCATAGCGACTATAGCCTTATAATATCATTGGATTTGAACTAGAGCGCTTCGTATGCTCAGAAGTATACGGTTGAAGGAAAGCCATGAGGCAGCTTAATTTGTTCATGAACAAAGAAGATACCTGCAGGCTAGAAAATCAAGGAAAAAATTCCTGAACTCCCCTGATTCTTATTTTACTCACTACAAAAGCTGAAACTCTAGGGTAGGCAGATGTAGAGATTTCATCAGAGATTCATTATTCGGGCGAGCCCCGGGGTGCCCTTTCGTTTTGCAAACTAGCCTATACTCAACGGAAGCCAGGAAAATATTTTTTGCCGTTCTTTACGCTACAGCTTCCCCCACTGGATGGCAAGACTTTAGCGCTATTTTGCCAGGTTCTATTCAATATGGCAACTCCAACAGGAATCCAACCTGGGCAAGTGTACCTTTGTATAAGATTTCAATGATTATTTGCTGCTACACGCCATTTAATTTAACAAATCGCAGAACCATCATCAGTCTGGATATACCTTTTTTCAAGCACTTAGTACTGTAAATTCGCTGCTTCTATCCAAAACAGTTATCGCTGAACCCTTTAAACTACTCTTACTCAGTCGAACTTGTTACTATGACCAAAACGCCTATAGCCCGGCTAAGCCGGTTCCGTCCTGCCAGAGTTGTATAATAACGTCGCCCTGACGATAACTTGTTCTATTCGGTAACATCTCTACATGCACGAAGCAGGCCATAAGGGATACCCTGCTTGTACACATAACACTCTATATGGAAATTCCATCATAGCCCTACGTTTGCTCGTTCACAACATCACTGAGTCTCTTCTAGCAGCATAAATTCATATATCAGCAAAACCCCACCAGTTTTAAAAAGCTTCCATCTAGCAGCTGCCCAGCTGTACATGCATGACGAAGGCATTCTGCTCCATCGCGGCACGCACCACCTTGACACCGCAGCTCGCTACAAGTGCATTTTTTTGTCTACCGCAGCTAATTCCCGCGCCACAGCTCTGTAGCAGCTAAACGATAGAGTAAATGCATTAACTATTCCCGCGGTAAAGCTACCGCAACATACATCCATGAAAGGATCGAATGTAGCCAACTGCTCAGTTGTACTATCTCGCAAGAGGTGCACATCTTAACATAGCCATCAGCAGAGAAAGGTAATCTTAGCTAGCACCACCGCAGATACTAGGAATTTGTACAAGTTTGTGTGACCCACACTTACCGATACAGCTGAGTTCTTAAAACATCTTTAGCGTAAATGTCGCAATTATACACAAAGAAAATTACGTTACTTTCAGTACTGCACAACTTTGGTAGCATATCTATATGCAGTTTCCCCTAAAATCTCAGGGCAAGCCTGAGTGAAAATCCACTGCTATAAGTGATACAGCAATGAAAACAACCGCACATGTTGTATCATAGAGGTATTGAATCCTATTAAAGCATCGACGTTTAGAAGCGCTCATGTCTCAACCATTTTACGTTACGTATAGGTAATCGAAGGTACCGATGACGGGTGAGGTTATTTCAGACCATATTTAATAGCTTCAAAAATTGCATAGTGAAGCAAAAGGTTTCCCCTAACATCCAAGACTCATATTAACACATTTATAAAAAAATATGTCATGCGCTGTAAAGTTGTAGCACTGCAATGACGATAAATCGCGCGTAGACTCACGGAAGTCCAAAAGAACTTTGCTTCAAACCACATGAAGCATTACGAGGGATCGCAATCAAAAAATGCCAAAGTTTTTAGGACAAGCAGAGATCTCAATGAAACGTTGCCACGAAATCTAAGTTAACAATTATACAAAACCATTAAGAGCAGTTTTGGTTCAGCGGGGTAATCACGCACCACTTCCATCCATGCAATAATGAACAAACTTACTCCTGAAGAAATATGGCACGCAGTGTATAGACATACTGTTCGAGCTCAAATACTGCAAATAGGTATATTCACGCTCTTTTGGATTTGGATGACACAGCACGCAACCTAATCACTTATCGCAAAGCTAGCAGGCTCTTTAATACCATTGGGAAATAACTGAAGCGCTAAAAAAAAACATGCATGCACATATGAAGCAAGGAATCTCATGAAGTTCTCATGCCTGAAATAATAAATTTTGGGGTCTTTCTAGCCCAAGAACTTGTACGCATCTACATACCAAATACCAGATTTACGCGATACTCAAAAAAATGTACAAAATATTAAAAACACAAAAGCAAGGCACGAGCATAATTCTATGAACGTGCATAAATATTGGGAAAAGCTCTGGGCCACATGAGGCAAGTAGCAATTTTATCGATTAAATAATCTCACAAGAAGACACGTTTGCGAAATAAAGAGCGCAACCGAGAGAACCTCATTCTCTTCGAATCGCATAACCCATAATGTTGACAACCAATTAAAAAGACAAATTTCGAGGTTTCACACAAAATTAAAATCCAAAGCTTACGCATATTATAAAAATTCACCCACGCAAGAATTACCTAAACAGACAATCAAACAGCAAGACGCATAGGGACCCAACACAATATGCTAAAAAATATAAGCCAAAGCATAGTAGAAAATTTACTCAGTGCAGGAGAGATGTCTAATGGAATCCAACTTCCGACGTTCAACACTCACTATACTACACTTCAAAAAATTATTCTGTTCTATTCCTACTCC
>JADHZB010001489.1:92358-103780 GCA_015657535.1 Nephromyces sp. MM_2019 | reverse complement strand
TGTGTGTGTGTGTGTGTGTCAGTCTTTTTAACTATCGTTTATTCGTTCCACTGTATTTCACTTGTGTGTGCGTTTTTTTCACTGGATTTTGCAAAGTGCCTGTGTATGAGCAGCTTTCCTTCACTGAGTAATTGGGTTTTGCACACATGCTTACTGCTCCACTTCAATTTTTTGCCAGTTTTTGTGATCGTGTGTGTGCATTTGAAACTGCCTGCTTAGCAGTTGGTTGATATGCCTTTACTTAGCTTTTGCTTTTTTTGAGATTTCTGAGAAGATTCGAGTGTATGTTTGTGGGTAAAATCTGCTCCTCAGCTGCGATTACTTGAGTGTACGTACACCGGTTTGTGTGTATCAATGAAGCTGCGCTTTAAATGAGGCTCATCACCCATGCAGCCTTATATGATAGCTGTAATCTAACGAATAGCTTATACGCCTCATAGCAGTCTTTAGCGTGTGTAGAATCAGTGTTGCTGCCAGGTGGTTAGTGAAGGATTCTTGGCACTTGTGAGTGTGTAGAAGAGAAGATGCTGCCTCAAATAGGATAAATTGACAAAAATCCTCTTTTATAACCTTGAGATCTGGTCTACTTTCAGACACACGAGATAAGAGAGTTTTCACACTCATTTCATGTCAACTAACACACATTGAATGAGGGAGATTTGGTATGCCTTTTATGTTAGCTAACTCACACATGTATATTAAGAGATTTTTCACACACACTTTGACTTTCCAGATCAATGAGTTGGACAAGTGTTGTGAAGATGCTGAGTCCAATGGGAAAGACTTGATGAGGCAGTTGGAGGATGCGAATAATCAGTAAGCATTTATTTTACTCACGCACACGCCTCGACGCATAGACGCACACACACACAGGCCTACCCTTTTCATGCATAAAAGGATTGGCTATTTATTATTATAACCATTGGTCGTCCACATGTGTTACTTCTTGGAGCATCATGATGTACAAGCGCAGTGTAAATTTCGCACACACACTGCGAATTACCCGTCTAACACGCAATTTTAGCCGTGGGGTTCTCAATGAATGCCTATACTGAGATTTCTACGTCTAGTTTTTTCTCTAAAATCATTCCTCTGCAATACTTTAGTTAACTATTTAAGTGCATGTGTGTGTGTGTAAATGTGTGTGAACGAGTGTTGAATGTGTGTTTAACTGATTGTGAGAATGTGTGTGTGTGTGTGTGTGTAAATGTGTGTGAACGAGTGTTGAATGTGTGTTTAACCGATTGTGAGAATGTGTGTGTGTGTAAATGTGTGTGAACGAGTGTTGAATGTGTGTTTAACTGATTGTGAGAATGTGTAAATGTGTGTGTGTGTAAATGTGTGTGTGTGTGTGTGTAAATGTGTGTGAGTGAGTGTTGAATGTGTGTTTAAATGATTGTGAGAATGTGTGTGTGTGTAAATGTGTGTGAGTGAGTGTGTGTCACTGCGTACCTGTGTGTCTGTGTGTCGACATGTATATATAGTCAGTGTCCGTTTGTGTGAGTGTGAGTATACGATTATGTATGAGTATATATGCTGTGTGAATGTATATACATGCAAACACATGCATGTATATCTGTGTCTGTGCATAGTGTGCGTGTGTGTGTGCAATTTTTTCTACCCTACTAAGCCGGATTTACGCGCTACTTGGTGGTGCAACTGCTCTTTAGGTTTCGTGTGTTGCAATCAAAATGCCTTTCTTATGAAGATGAGCTTTCGTCGCTTCGCAATGTAGTTGCTAACCAAAGGCTTGATGATGCCTCTGAATCGCAAATCGTAATAATGGAGAATTCTCAATTGAAGGTAATTTTCATGTGTGTTGCTGGTAGGGAGCTGATTGACACGATCCTGTGGGTGCCTGTGTGTATTGAAGATGAAAGTCTCTGGTACTCCTTGTGTGTGGTGCAGTTTTTGAATGAAAGTGTGTGTGTGGCGGAATTTCTGGGTGGTGGTGTGTGTGTGGTGAAGTTTCTGGGGATAATTTTGTGTGTGTTGGAGTTTTTGGGTCGATAAGCGCATACTTTTTCCCGATTTTTCTCGCATTTGTGTGATGACTCTGCTCAAGGCACTTTAATTTTTTCCAAATTACACACTCATCCAACCACCCCCCCCCCACCCACGCACACACACATACAAACTTTTCTTCTCTCCCCTCCTAGGGCAAGTTAATCGAAGCAAGTGCGGAGCTACAGCGGGCACGCAATCAAACAGAAGACCTATTAGAGCAGCTAAAATCTGTGCAAAAATCTGGAAATATCGCGTCAACTTTAAGGTTAAAAGTAGTGCATCAAAGCAGGCAGATTCATCAGCTAAACCTGCAGTTACACCGCTTGAAGATGGAGAGAGAGGCAGCATTATGCGAATCAGGGAGAGTAGATGGTCTTGAGCTTTCCTCACAAGAAGAAAACAGCGGAGTAAACAATGTGTTTGGTAAGAGATCGTATAGAAGAGAAGAAGGAGATGAGTACAGAGGAGAGAGCGAATTTTCACTGAGTGAAACGGCTTCCTCTCAATGGGAGAAGGCTAATATCACCTCCTCTTTGTCACCATATCTTCAACGAGTGAGGCAGCTGAGAGGAGGTATAACAGCTAGCAGCAGTGATTGTAGCCCGCTGCAGCTCAGCAATGAAAACTTGCTGAGAATCAAACAGGAAGGCCTTGATTCTCAGGATACTGGTGGTGGTGGGAAGAATGGTAGTGGTAGCAGTGGTGGCAATAACGCTGGAAATAACACTAGTAGTAAGAAACCTAGCAATGACTCTGGTAGCAGCACTATCAGTGACGCTAGCAATAGAACTACTAGGCAACCTAGCAATAGCACTGCCAGCAACACAGCTGCTAGGCTGCATGGCTGGAGTGGCAGAGCGGATGATAATCATTCTTTTGGTAAAACGAGAAACACTACCACTTCTCTTGGAGATGAGCAGATTGGCCCCGCCTTTGGTGCTCGCCAAAGGGCAGGAAGCTCGAGAAGAGGAGGCTACGCTTTGAGTTCCCCACAAGAAGAGGCCTCTTCCTCACAGTCACCACCCCCACAATTTGTGGGTGCTGCTGATTTACCCTTTGTGAGTGGGGTGAATAGCGGTGAAAACACTGAATCTGCTTATGAATACAAGGAGAATGACGATGATGCTGAAGATGATAGAGACTGTCAGGTTCAATGAGATTAGTGAATCTGAAGATCATAGAGACTGTTTTATATGAAATAGGAAGAAGCAGAGAATATCAGTCTGTAATCCCTGCATGAAATCAAGTGATGGTTGCGAGGTGAGCTCGCCGTATACTTGGTACGCTGTTGGATATGCATTTTCTTCTGTAAATCGAGTGCTGCTGTATGCTGTGGAGTTGCCGATAAGGTGGTGAGGGAGGAGTAGGATGAAGAACAAGGAGAAGGAGGATGAAGAAAAAGGACTATTACGAAGAAGGAGGAAGAACGAGGATGAAGAAGTGAAAAGTAGAATAACAAGGCCAACCACGAAGAGTGACTCTTAGGAAGAACGACTAACTAGAAGAAAAAGGACTAGCGCGAAGAAGGATTATCAAGAAGAAGAAGAAGATTTCGATGGATGAAATCCTCTTACTGTAGGGCCCATATCGTTGAGACGAAATTGCAAAATGTTAGCTCATCGGCATTAAATTAGGATTTTGCCACGATATATGAGAATGTGTGTTCTCAAGTCTTCCTTCAGCACACTGTATAGCAGTTTTTCTATAGTTTCATTGAAAACTTTACCTGATGGCCTGCTGGCCACCTGCTAGTGGTCTTTCATGGGCCAATAGCGATCTAGCTATGTGGCAGTGCGGGCGACTCTGATTTCTCATTGATAGTGTGTTGCAATGATCAAAGCTTATATCATTCTTTTTTGAGTAAGTCCTGATGAATTCTCTAGGTAGTTTGGGTAGCTTGCTGCCTCGGAGTGGTGTTTACTACGATCCACTGCTATCTGTGGCTAAGTTTTATCACTTTCATCCTCCCTGTTCTATCACTCGCTGCCTGCATCCTGCCTAATAAAGTCTTTTTAATCCGAGAAAACTAGCTGACTTTGGTTTTTCGCTTTGTTTTTTCGTAAGCAGATTGCAGCCTCTGTGATATGAGCATTTTTAGGTTTTGTGTGTGGTAGATGAGTCTTTAATCTTTAAAATAGTGAAACTTTCTCTTTTGTAGATTTGCATCCAAGCAAAATCTGAGTAGTTGAAGAGTTTAGTCGCCTATCTTTTACGCCCCTTAGCATTCTCCAGGCTGGAATCTCCTAGTTTGTGCTGATTAGGGTGAATTTGTAGGTTATATACAGTTTCACACTTCATGCATGTATACCTGTGTGTATAGACTCCTGAGGCTATGAGTATAGTTCAAAAGAGATTCCGTGGTAATTTGCTTTTTGTTGCTTTGGTAGTGGTGATAGGTAGTAGTGACAGTGGTAGTAGTGAAGATAAGCAGTGGTGATGATAGTAGTGATGATAAGCAGTGATGGCAGTAGTAATAACGATAAGTAGTAATGCTAGTAGATTGAATGTGTGATGACTTCACTTTTGATTATAATTGCCAAGGAGACACTAGTATTCTAGCTGCATATCAAATAGTAAAATCTGCTACAGAACTTGGCCTTAGAGGAAAAGAAAAAATGCAGTCTTTTATTGACATTGTGCAAGCCGTCTTCCTACATTCAATCCGAAACCTCACTCCATCATCATAAATGTGAGAAAATCCTGCAATCATCAGTGTCTGCTGGTATTATAAGGAGGAAGTCCCACTGAGGTTTAAGCATCAGATTTTATAGCGTATTTGCAGCATTAATTGCTGTATTACTGTGGGCGATAGTTTCTATTTCACTACAAAGTGTGTGCTGTTCTACTACGCTTTTACTACGCATTTATCTGCTTGAAGAATGCCTTCATGAAGTAGATAAATGCCTTTAACTCATGTTTATTTTATATATATAGTCAATCACTCGTAAAAACACATTACACCTCTGGCAAGATGACGCTTTCCGTGCAGGGATGCCACTTTGCTGGGTGTAGCATTGTCTTGCTAGGCTCAGCTTCCCGCGCTTTCTGCGATAATTCATGTAAAAATCAGCTGATTTTCACACACTACCTTTCGTGGTATTTTCTTGCTAGCCTTTGCAGTACACTGGCTTTTACCTAGCAAGGGTTTTCCGCCGCTGCTGTGTATGCTGGTAACTAGCAAAGGGTAAAGAAGTAAAAGCTTTTCACCATATCATCACCTTTGATTGTGCAAGCATCTTGTTTAGCTGCCAAGATACCTACAAACTCATTCTCTGAGACGCAAGGCTGCCACAATTATAAGTGCTCTTCAAAAGCAGCTTTTTTCACAGTGGATTAATGCTTCTCTGTGTGTATTCCTCCGCAAGAAAAAGAGGCTTGTCTTTTTCGCTCGTTTATATAAAAGTTAGAATAAAGCTAGTGCTCAGTACGTTCTCATTGGTTGTCCGATAAGCTAGCGCTCAACACCATCTCATAGGTTGTCCCATAAGCTCTTCTCGTGAGTTCTCCCATATGCTCTTCTTCTCGCGTTTGCTTCTCCCTCTAACTCGAGAAAGTAGCAAACATAAAATTTCACGTGAAAACTGAGTAACATGAGGTACTGTATGCCTGCAAGCTTTTTCCTTTAATACTTTACTGGAGAAACCTTTGATTCTCTCCAAACAACATCAACAATCCTAAGCTTACTCTCGCAGCCTTAACGGGGGATAAGGAGGGTGCGTTGAAATTCGTGTTTATGATTTGGTGGTAGTATATTCGTTTTCTTACCTCAAACTCTTGACTTTTTGATGATATGAAGAAAGGAGTGTGTGGCAGAGTTTCTCCGCTTACTCAAAGTGTAAATACAAGTGTATATAATTAGAGTTGAGGGTGATATCTGCCATAGTTCCTTTCGAGGGTCAGGGTTGCGTGTCTGGAAAATCTTCTTTAGAAACCAGTTTATCCATTAAGACTACAAGCTGTTAGGAAGGCTTCTATGTGGGTCCGAGGTCCATCTGTTTTTTCCGGCAATTGCGGGAGGTTGTAATTTCGTGTGTGTGCATCTCTATTCTCTGCAATGCTTGTATGAAACCATTAGGTTCTAGTAGTACCGAACTGGTATGCTGAAAGGCATCGTGGTATGGTGTTGGTCTGGCAGTAAAAAAAGAGCAGTTATTTTACGGCTTTTTCCCGGTTTTTTGCTGGTTTTGTAGCTTTTTGCAGTTTTGCCCACAAACACTACATGGCAGACGGTGATAATAAACTCAAGTATGCGGTGCATACCGAAAATAAGTACAGAAATATCCCATAATCCGAGGCATAAAGCAAATGAAATGCGAAGCTACTGCGTGCGCATACTGGACCGAATATACCTTTGCCAAGCTGTATTGCCGCTGTACGTACACCTAATAAATTTGCAAAAACACGTGAAAATCACTAGGAAACAAAGATCAAATACACTCATATCTAATTTCAATTACTGGTAATTTCTTAAGACACTTCAAAGATCCTATTTTATTATATATTCTCGCACCTATACTATGCACTCCTATTATGAGTATGAGTTTCGGAGTATGAAGTGTAGGAAAACTCTCCTATTTCCCCATAATATCAAATTCGGACGAACTCGGTTGAATAAAGTTTTTTTCTGTGAGTTCCTTTAGCTTTCGCTTTAATTCATCAAGTTCACTGAATCTTTCTCTCGACGAACTTACCCCCCCAAAAGTCACATACACCCCGTCTGTATTTCAATGGCCAACCCCCTATATATCCGCTGCCTAAAACCAACGAAAAGAAAATTTTCAGCCCTTAACTCCCACAAAGAGCAAAGGATATCTCTGATGGCTACTATTTGAGGTGTCTTTCCAGAATCATCAGTTAACTAGTACTTTATCAATTCAGCGCAGAAAAGAGTTTCTGGACTTTTTGTATTTGAAAGGTGGTCCTTCTCTCTTTCAAGCAAACGACTATGAAAGTTCAAGACTTTACACGGAGGTAGCACTTCTCTTTATGGGTCTCAATGCTACCGGAAAAAATTGAAATACTGAATGGACCAAGATCTCATTCGAAAGTGGCATGCTAGCAACGAGCGAATAAAGGAAATCAAACCAGCAAAGGGAGCACACACACCTACATATATCCTGGGAATAGCGAGATGACTCCAATCGAAAGTTCCTGCGAGCATATATAGCATTCAGGAGTACAGCTACGGCAAAGCTGCAAAATTCAATGTGTAGGCGGAAGACGTCAGACTCCATACGAGTGAAAGCAGCAGCAATCAGATTCTATACTGGTGAAAGCACCAGCAGCAAGATTCTATGCGAGTGTTATACCGAAGAAGCTGACCGACAATTTCCTGCTCAGAGAGTTCGATTCTTCGAAACTAGAGAATATAGGTGAAATAACACAAGCAGCAAAAAACGCGTTTAACACGCAGCTGTATAACTTGAAAGAAAGGCTTGTTGCAACACGAAAAACTAGCAAAAAAACTCCAAAAGCTTGAGGTGTGTGCACTTGTTATGATATTGCCTTCTATAACTATATCTCTAGCTTGAAAAGATTGGTTTTGAAAGATATGAAATAATTAAATATACAAACATTATTGAATTAGATGTATTAGGATGTTTTGTTTGGATAATTTTAATAAAAGATTAAGGTGAAGTTCTTTAAGGTCCTCGCTTTTTTCTCTGGAAAAAAAGGGATTTCTTGTGAGGAAAAGTGGTGCCTCATCCGTGTGTGGTAGAGAGCTCCACTCATCTCTTAAAGGACCTCGCCACATCCATAAAAAAGCTGCATCCTACCGCCAAGAATGACGAGGAGGTTTCCATAGTAATCCCTCAAAGTAAGCGAATACATAAAAATGCAAATTTCACTTAACAATGCTTAACTAGTTATATTATATAGGGGAGGTCATCAAAGCCTCACTCTTCCACCTATAGCTATATTATATAGAGCGGCGCATCACTTCCTCACTCTTCCACCAATAGCTAAGATATAGCATCCAATTAAGAGATAAACCACAGTACCTCAAGACAAATAGCATTCTAGCTAAACCATCAAACGTGGCTGGCTGCACACTAACAAAAACAAAATCTCTCCAGTGTACACACACCCACACACACAAATCACTGTCTAGAGCGTAATTTCCACTAGTAATTTCTGTGCTGCAAAAAAAGCAGCAGCCCCACAATCCTGTCTTTGATCAGCCATACTAACCACCAGCTGGCTAGGAAAAAGTGTTTAAAATATGAAAAGACCCACAGAATCTTCCCCCAAAGAAACCCTCGATCCCCCTATCCAATCGATTCACAGTGCTCGCGTCGTAGCGACATCAAAGTATCTCAATTCTTTAAAGAGTTTTTTCCAACACAAAAACTACTAGGTAAGACTGCTATATTATCTGTGCTTTTCAGCATTGAGCAGTAATCCAGTTTTCTTGAAACATTTGAATCCCTGCCGCAGAAGGAAATCTAAAAAAATCCATCAGAGCAGCTAAACAAACAGAAGAGTCTAGTCTCATAATCGTATTTGGTGCAAAGCACTATATAGTTTAGACGGTTTCTAGCATCGAAACTAGTTACATCGTGTGAATGTCTTTTAACTTTAATCGTGTTATATGAGGCAGTCAAAGGTTAGGTAAAAGGGGCGTTTTGCTTGTACTTCAATCTTCTGCAATTAAATTCGCCTTTTCTAATTACCACCAAAGTCCATTAGCATTTGAAATTTCATGCATCTTTGGTTCTTTCCTTTGAGATTGTAGCAAGGTACGTCCTGAGTTTACTCTAATATTTAATAGAGAAATCGCGACTTTACCATCTGCCTTTGTCAAAGCACCTCAAGTTCACTCTAGCTCTTAATAGAATGGGCGACTTGCCCACATAAATTTGCAAGGATAAATCCAAGCTCATTCTAGCAAGGCCTACAGAGTTATTAAGTAGCTAAATCTTAACGTGAATCCCTTTAGATTGACCTGCTATACTCCCGGATTTCAGCAAGAAGCACGTTGTTCGGTACGAGCTCTTTCATCCATGCCGGTTGAGGTTGCCTAGGATAACATTTCGAAATCACCTGCTGAAATCTTGAGTAGTAAAGGATTACCTGAGTCAGGGCCTGCACGAGGAAAACACCATGAATCATACATTTCTGTATCCACCTTTTCTTAAGGAGCAGAAAAACGCTAACGAAAAGATCCGATGAAGAGGCAGGCGCAAGAGTGCACAAGTGAAACCTTTAAAAAAGGCTCAACACACACGCAATTCGAAGCAGGAGAATGACAAGTGCAGTGCATTCGGTAGTGCTGGCACGCATTCAAGTTCTAAATAGTATCATTAAGCCAGAACAAGAATCCAGCCTGCAAGTGCTCTACCTGCTTCAAGATATCCATCCCATAGGTAAAGTTGGTGAATCTTGCAAGAGTCTTGGAATACATTTCCTTGAATCTCTTATTCCATTCTTTACTAAACTTCAACACCTTTTCAGACGAAAGCAAAAAGACGCACACTTGAATAGATCTGCTAAACGAGAGCACACAGTCTGATTAAAGCGAGATCGCACGTATGGGAAAAGTCAGGAGAAAACGGCAAAATTAGAGGAAAATAGGAAAAGGAGATGAAATGCATCACTTAGACAAAGACACGCTAGCTTTTAAGCAGTGATAAAAGCTTCTCAGTCGCTATCCCAACACATGATACCAAAACTTCGCACACACAGTAGACAATACAGAGACTTGAAAGAATTGATGACATAAAAGCAGTCCTAGAAACTTGATGAATTTCTGTATATACATAAAGCTACTCCAAAGCTTCAACATTTACTGCTTCAAAATCTTGCCGTTTTAATGCTTGTGATACTCTATTAAAAAGTGAAGTTCAGTTTACACTGAAGACTAATTTTTCCAGCCAGATTCAGATTAACAGTATGAACAGCACGAGAAAGAGAATATCTATTCTAATAAGGTGGAAAAAAAACACACACGAAAGCCGTAATACGGTTGAATAGGCAAAGATTTAAACGCATACCCATAGACACACGCAAAGACTGATGCATTGAAAAAAAAAGGCTAATACATACAATCGGACATTCGAAAAGGCACCCACACACCGAAAAACGGACAGATACAGAGACAGCAACACACACTGATGGATAGAGATACTGATACACATACAGACGTGCAAAAAGACACACACATTGAGAGAGATACACAAAATACATTGCAAAGGAAAGGGGATAAACACAGGGGATAGATACACACACACACACGAATACAAACTCAGAAGGATGCACACAGACAAATACACATACTGCCAGATGCACATACTGGTGGATACACACACAGACGGAGACACACAAAGTGCACACGCACACCGATCCACAAACTGAAGGACATACACAAGACAGATATACACATCGATACACACTAACTGATAAACACACAGACAAAAATACACTGGTATTTACAGACATACCAACTCTTCCATAAGAGCAACATCTATTTTCCCGCTGTGAATTAGCTCCCTCTGGGAAGTGTTAGACTTCAGCTCAGAAATTGCTGCCTCTGAGGCTCTAACAAAGCCTGCGAGGTCTTTAAAATGGTAGTTCAGCTGCTGCTCAATGTAAATATCGACATGTTCCTGCAACAGCTTTTCAAAGCTGAAAAGGGAATGGAAACAGAACGCAGCAGTGTCTGTGTGTGTATGCGCTAAAGCTACAACTCATTACAATGGATTTCAAACATAGAAACTCTAAAGGGCACATAGAACAGCCAGAACGAGCATTTCCAAAAGTTTATCCTAGTGCAGCTTCTTAATCAAGCAGTAACTACTTTGATAAACACACACAAAAAAAGCTAGAATAGCCAATTAGATGCTCTAAAGGTATGCAGAGATTCCCTCATACACACGATATTTGAAGAGTTTAGTTTAAACATTAGCACACACACGAATTTTGAAGAGTTCACACATTCGCAGACACAATATATCCTGAAAGCCCATAAAAGATATATAACGATTTGCGCACACAATTCAAGCCATTTTCATATAAAAGAACTTGCTGTAGCAACACACAGAAGGTTATTAGACTGCAAGCATTATATTTAGCCTATCCATATGCCGTTACACGCAGCAAACACACCGGTAGACATGTTGCTTCCCAGGACATCTTTCTGTAAAGACGGTCAGAATAAGGCTATAGTTATTTATCTTAAAAATAACAGATTGCTCATCATCTTCGAGCTCGCTCGCAAGCACCTACATGGCAAGGAAGAAATACATTAAAGCTTGTGCGCTGCACCAACAACCAGCCGCCCACATGCGCGCACACATACACACGAACACACACACGAATACACACACGAACACACACACGAACACACACACGAACACACACACGAACACACACACGAACACACACACGAACACACACACGAACACACACACGAACA
>JADHZB010001489.1:60681-92261 GCA_015657535.1 Nephromyces sp. MM_2019 | reverse complement strand
ACACACGAACACACACACGAACACACACACGAACACACACACGAACACACACACGAACACACACACATGCACAACCAACTATATAGGCCACGAGCCCCAAATACACAAACACCACTTCGCATAACAGCCAACCTGAAGAAACTCATCCATTGAAGCCTGCATAGACCCAAGATAAAGCGTTATAGTTTCTTCAATCTCCAAATCATTCAGTGAGAGGCTCAAAGCAGCCAGTGAACTTGCAAGCTCTGCAAAATACACACACACACATACACATAATAAATGATTACAAAGTACTCGCAGCACACAGAAGTAGCAAACCTTCGAGTTTGGCTCTCATTTGAACTAATAAGCAAACTGTAACAGCATGCTAACGCTACATACGCACACATGGCGACTGACACCAGCTTCACATCCACAAAAGAGACACATGCAGATACCAACTCATACACACTTCATGGAATAGTAAAGTTCGAGCACACTATTGATAATACAATCCTATAGCAGCTCTTCAGCAAGGCATCCAATAATGGCTGGAACTCTACCCTTTGAGCAGGTGTTTAGGCTTATTCTCAAGGAGAAAAACATACTTCTAACTTCAAGAAGCATCGTCATTCCATAGAAATGCTGGCTATCATGATGAAACAGCGAAATTCATCCATAAGTAGCATTTCGCAAGCAAATTTCGGTAATTTCCAGAAAACCTCTACTTTAGTGACCTTTTGCTACCTTAGATTATCTTCACAGAGGAAATATCCCTGCTTATGTTGGTATTTCGTCAAGATTCTTCCTTTCCCAAGCAAAAATGTCAAATAGCTACTCATTTTTGTGAAGACCTCGTTTTTTGAAGCCGATTATTGCTGTTTCTAGAGGGTTTCCAGTGTTTGCCACTGTACTTGCCATTAATTAACATAAAAATCTACCATCCCGTATGATACTCTAAGCTCGCCATTTCCGCAAAGTTTCTGATTGTTCCATACACCATAAATATGAGCAATGCATTACGTACAGCTGCAAGAGTGTGTGTGTGTGTGTTTGTGTGTGTGAAGCTTATAAAACTACTAGTTCGTGGATTCCCAATTGTGCATATTCTCTGCGTACGAGTGTTTGTGGTTAGGCGCAATCGACTCTATGCTTCTGAAATTTCGCTGCTGATCTACCTGCATATCTCCTACTTATATAGTGAGGATGCGTCCTTCCGGCATCCGCAGCCAATTCCGAAGCGAGCTGCCTAGTGTGTGTGTTTCTAATTGAAGCCACGTTCGAGTCCAGCACCGACTTCAGCCTCGACAAGAGAGATTCCTGTGGGATAGAAGAAACAGAAAAGCATTCATATGGAAACACAACGAGCTATACATGCCTAAGCAAACACACACACACATACATGTATGCTTTCATATTATCATTTAGGCGTACAAGCACACATCATGCACACATATGCACATACACGCACACGCAAACACATATATGTGCATAAACACATATATATACACACACAAACACACACACACACCCTTAAAATCCCGCTATAGAGCAACTGACCTGAAGACGATCAAAATATACTTTGAAAATGCTCAGACGCCTTCTTTCCATGATGCCCCTGAGAAAGCGAGAAGTTAGCTTGGTATTCCCTCGTAACTCGTGTGTGTGCGTTGAAGTTATGCAGGTTTTCTTTAGAGGCTGCATGCATATCTATTTTACAGGATCTCTATTGATATCCTCTTCAAATAAATGCAGTTTTAAGCATCAAGCTCACTATGATGGGGTGTACATACACTCAAGTGAAGTTTATACGCTAGGTGTAGATACACACATAGATTATCGCACGGCCGAGACACAAAAAAAAGATAATCTCATGACTACGATATATAGACAAACACATATTTACAATTTCACGACTGGGACACAAACACACACACACACAAAAAGTACTAAATCTTCGATCTAACCTGTTATACTTATTAATCTTCAACATAAGCAGTATTCCAACAGAGTCAAAGCTGCCGGAGATTTGAAGCTCATTATGTTCCATCACAAGGTTAATAGCTTTGCCAAAAACTTCAAAGAAAAGTGACTGGAACTGCTCAACGCCTGCTCACAGATATTTCGCACACAAAGCAGCTGATATTTTATGTGCTTGTATGCATGCTTGTGTGTGTGCATGTGTTTGTGTCAGTGCATTTGGGTGCGTGTATTTGTATGTGTCTGTTTTTGTGTGTGTATGCGTGTTTGTCTATGTGTGTGTGTCTGCCTGTGCGTGTGCTTGTCTTTGTGTGTGTCTGTGTGTGTATGTGTGTGTGCGCGTGTGTGCTGGTGCTAACTCAACTTTGAACATTTTTACGCAGACACACACACACACATACACATCAGCAGAGAAATTATAGAATAAATAATTACCAGCGCTGACAAAGAATTCCGCCAAGAAAATGTATTCGCTGGTGGCTGTATCTATCAGGAGCTTCTGGTGAGACCTTAAAGAGGAGGAAAAACAAAACATTTTTTACTCTTTAAAATTTTCACACTCGTGGTGTGTGTGATGCGTGTGTGTGTGCGCTTCGCTGTGGTGTGCGTGGTGGAAGTGGGTGTGGCGTGTGCATGAGGAGTGTGTATGTGGTGTGCGCGTATACGGCGTTTGTGTTATGTGTGTGCGTCTGGATGGCGCGGGTATGGTGTGTGTGCCGGGGTATACGTTGGCGGAGTGTGAGGGTGTGGTGTGTGTGCGCTACGTGGGTGGGCATGCGGGTGGTGCGTGTGTGCGTGGTGAGCGTGTGTGGTATGTGGGTATTTTTGTGCAAGCCGTGCGTACAAGGTGTTTCTGGGGTGGGTGGTGTGTACATGACGTTTTTGTGAATACGTGGATAATGTGGGTGTGGCGTGTGTGCGCTTCGGGGCGCTATGCATTTTTTGTATTCCCAGTATTTCACGTACCTTGTGTGTGAGAATGCGTTGAGCGGAAAACACACACACTTTAAAAATAATGAGGAGATTCACAGAAGATTTAGATACATTCTAAAGCAAAATAGCAACACACACAATATATATCTGATGTGCTGCTCAAACCTATTATCGCTTCGTGAAACGCACACACACATAGCGTAGATCTGATGTGCTGCTCAAACCAGCTATCACGCCATCATACACAGCCTCTACCTGAAAAGCTGCTCATAGTATGAGAGCTTTTGGTTTTCGCCATGTGTGTTGGAGGGGATTAAGCTACCACTTCCTGCAATGAGTGGAGCAGCCTCCAACTCCTTGAGAATGGCTTCTCTACCAGATAAACTGCAAAACAGCAAAGAACAGCATAAAAGTCTCCAAAAACACATACAATCACATAACATACATCAAGACATGATATACAAAAAGCATCCACACACACACGCAAAACAAAAGCATCAACACACACAAAATCACACAACACAAAAGTATCAACACATACAGAAATTACATAACATATATCAAGATATTAAACACACACAGACATATAGACATATAGTAACCCAGTTAATGGAGCAATTAGCTTCCAGCAGCAGCCTTCACACACACACACACACTACCATAAGATCTATATCCTACAAAGATACCCCTACTCCGTGACACACACAATACACACCTGAAAACGTTTCCATGAGAAGCAGCGGAAGTAGAGGAAGAACGCGAGCCTCTGAACACGGAAACTGGAAGATATTTCTGAGAACTAGACCCGCCCTAAAAAGAAGGGAAAATCGTGTGTGCGTTAGCCTTTGTACATTATGTGTGCGCGTGTGAGTGTATGCCTGAGTGTGGGAGTGTCCGCTTATTTATATGTGCATCAGTTAGACTGTGACCGTGATTATGCTCTTGCATAGAAACCTGACTTAGGGTAGTTCAATATGAGCCTCTGTGTGTGTGAGCTTGTGGATTTATTCGGGTGCATCTATGAATCAGCATGCGTGTGTGTGTCAGCCAGTATAATTCTTCAGGGGCATCTATGAAACAGCATTCATGTGTGTGTGTGTGAGCTAGTCGGTTAATTCAGATGAAAGGCGCATTTCTCCACATTGCAGTGACTTCATAGTGAAAGGAGGAAGATCACTACAGCACTATATACTAATATGGGCGAATACATACTACAAACACCCAGAGGCAATACAATCAAATCAACACACAGCGAGTTAATACATTTTCCTTAGGCTTAAGCTTGTAAGAATCATCGCAAAACATAGAAAGCTAAGAAGAATGAATACTACATAAGCATTTCTACTCACAAAACAAAACATTCATACACATATACCAAATGCTGAGACACACACAAACACGCATAGACACAGACAAACACATGCACGCACACACACACAAACACGCAGAGACACGCAAACATGCACGAAAACACACACACACAGAGACACGCAAAACACACACACGCAGACACACATACCCACACACTCGTTCACACACCCACACACTTGTTCACACACCCATGCACTCGTTCAGACACCCACACACAAGCAAGTATAGGAAATAGGAATGTGCGCGATTTCAATTCACTTACTCTGGAGACTCCTGGCTTCACTCCGATTAGCTCTGTATGTACACCTGCAGACTCAACTTTCTGCAGAGAGCCTAAACTTTGAAGGTACGACTTAAATTGGGTAGCAAACATTTTGCTCAAGCACTGTACATACAGCTGTCTGCAATATAAAAAAGCTAAGAATCATCCACACGAAAGCAAGCAAGCGGAAAACACTACAGTTCAATGTTACTACCGTCATGATTTACTGTGCGTGCTGCATAGTTGTGTGTGTGCATATAACCACCTCCATAAATGGGAACTTTTTTTCGATACAGAATTTTTTCTATATACAATCTTTTATACGCATTTTGGTGTAGATATTAGTCTATATCTGCGTTTGCACACACACACATAGTTTTCAGGCATGTATTCATCTTTATACATACAGAAGCTTCACGCATACATTCACCACTGCGCACACACACATTTCATGGATGCATTCATCATTAGACACACAAACATCACACACTGATCCTCAGAAACAGTTATATTCTCAAAGCCTTAAAACTGATAAGCACTGAGGCTCAACCTATGAGAACTCACTTCAGCCTTGGAGGCATAAAAATCTATCAGTATCAACATGATATACACACACAAGCCCTCAAATAATTTACACAAACACACATTGAACTATAATCACGCACACACACACACACCGGATATCCCAGGCTGACTGAGGGTGGCTATCAATGAGAAACTGATAAAAAGCCTTGACTTTCAACAGCACCTTCCGCTGAATCGATTGTGTGTCCGTCTTCGGTCTCCCAAGCAACAGAATCTTACTTGCTAAAAAGTCTCTTATCCTGTGTGTCGCACACAGCCTGAGCTTCTCCAGAGCAGGCAATGAGGCTTGCTGTAGGGGTAAGAGGGACATGCATGAAACTGCCTAGTAGATACTTTGAAGAGTCTCAAAAGTGTGCGTGTGTGTGCAGGTGCTTGATTGAGCTTGCCTCAAGAGTGCGTGTGTGTGTGTTAGCTTGATTTTGCATTAAAAGTGCTTGTGACCTCGAAGTTTCGCTAAAGCAATTTTGCGTGTAAGCAAGAGCGTTCGCCCAATTCCTTCCTACATCAGTCTTGTGTGCAAGTATGGCCGAAAGCAAATTCATGGTTGTGTAGGCTGAAATGCACAGATCTGTCATTGTGTGTGTTGCATTCAGATACCTCGATACCGGTGCATATACAATTAACACACAGAAAGCTTCTAAAAACTGGGAATTTAGAGGGTACGAAGAGGCCCAAGAAAAATACTAACGAATGCTCCTGCAAGCACACAGCCAAAGAGTTCTAGTGCGCATAGTAATACAGATAGAAACGATCACTTTGCACACACACGGGTAAGGTTGAAAGACCTGGTATGTTCCACACTCGCACACACAAACATGTATCTATAATCCCAAACCTTATATTTCCACCCCTCTCAGCACAAACACACACACTAGATATCTGCACTTACTGTGCTAGGAAGATCTTTAATACCAGGTTGAGAAGCATGCTCGAGCTTCTTAGTAACCATATCAAGATGCTGGATGTAGTGCTCATCGAGGGGGTTTTTCTGTATAGCAGCCACCAGGTCAGGTGTAACCAAGATTTGATGAATGAAGGTGCTTAGTAGCTCGTGTGTGGCGATTCTGTTAGCCACCTTAACTCCCATTCCGACGCTCTCCTCCTGAAGAAGAAACAGCAAAGATTCAATGACGATTCCTCAGCAAAAAAAATCGAGGAGGGAACACACACAAATATGAGGGAGAAATTCTGCTCATAGCATAAGAAGAGCATCACACTATCAGCATGCAACACATAAAAAGCCATCTACCCCCCTCAACACGCAAAAAGCCATCCACCCCCCCCCTTACCGCACACACACACCACCTGAACTAAAACCTTAAAAAAGTGTATCACACACAAACTCCCATACACACACCTGAAGCTTCATGATCTTCCCCGATATATCGCTTAATCCAGTTTGAAATTCTATCACACCCTCCTCGATAGATTGAAGGATAGAATCGCAAATTTTAACACTTTTATGAAGAAAAAGAACATCATTGCAGCTACGAACGTAATCTTCAACAGATTGACTCTCAAAAAGCGTTAAATTACCGTCTACTTTATCTAGAAACTCAGAAAAGTACTTTGAAGACATCGAAGCATCACCCCTGCCTAAATCAGCTGCTTTTTCTTCTTCATTGCTTGTAACCTTCTGGCTGTTTGATTCCTCTTTATCTCCCCACCGATCATCCAAGGAACTGCCATGCGCACCTTCATCAAAAACTCTACTCCAATCTTCATACTTGAAGACGGGAACAGATGAAATAGCCTCCTTCACTCGCACATCATCCTTCAATCTCTCCCATGTAGTGCTTAGCTCATTAAAATCGATAGAAAGTAACTCAGAAACGATGGATAGAGAGGTAGAATGGGGGGCTCTCGGTGAGGTGGAAATCATTGTGGTGGTAGGGGGGTTGATATGCGGAAGCAGATCGAAGAGCTACAAAAGGGGGGGTTGGAGAGGGGAAAAATGAGATGAAGAAAATGAACAAAAAGAAAAAGATGAAGAAAAACAAAACAAAATAAGAAGAATAAGAAGGGCAAAGCAATCAAAGAATTTGAAGATGGTACACTCACACAAGCCAAAAAATTACAGGAAAACATCAAATTTGTTTCCGCTTTTTGTTCTACTCAACAGGCGGTATCAAGCGGCTTTGCTGCACCCCTGGAGGCCCTTCAGTTAGGATCCCCCTTCTCAAAAAAGGTAGATTACCTTCTTTTCAAGAGAAAAACTGCGAAAAATGCATTTTTCACAGTGATATCATGAGTAATGGACATCAAAAAGTGCAGATTTCCTACATTTTTTGCTGAAATTTTTGGTGTTTTATGGCTAATTTTAAGTTTTAAGGCATTAGGCGGTGGGTGATGAGAAAAAAGCCGCTTATAATCGAAAAAAAAGGATGTTTGTGCGCGTGGGGGTATGTTGGGGGGGAGGAATGAGGGTGTGGGGGGTGTGTGTTGGTGCTTGTGGGTGGATGTGTGTTGGCGGGAAGAGGTAGTGTGTACGTATATCACATATGCTTGTGTGTGTGTGTGTTCATTGCTTATGACTGTGTGTCCATATCACCTTTTCTCTCTGTGTGTGCATTCCCTTTTCTCTCTGGGTGTATCACCTTTTCATGTGTGTGCGTATCACGTTTCTATTATTCAACACTGAACTTAAACCTCTCTCGCTGACTGGCTATGATTCTACTTGTATACAGCCTATTCAGCGGATGCTAGGCTTATGATTTCAACATACAAACCTGCGAAAAGAGCACCTTCTTTTTCGCCCTGATTAGACGAAATTTTGTCGTTACTCCCTCCTCTTCTTCAATCTTAGTGTTTAGCGTTATACACCAGAAAATACGCTGTGTGTGTGCAGTTTGGTGTGCTATCTAAGAGTGGTTTTTTATATTGTGTATTCGCGCGCGTGCTAGTGTTTGTGCTAGTGTGTGTGTGCTCATCCTAGTGTCTGTGTGCTTACACGTGTATAGGCGCCTATATATCTGTGTGTGACTACATATCTATGCGTGTGTGCCCCGTCAATCTCTCCTAGAATGATTTCTTTTCGCTTTCCTTTGACATTTTTGAGATAAAACAAGTATCCATCTTCCTCACTTGAAGGCATCCCATCAACATTCTCCATTTTTTCATCTTTTAAGCTCAAATTTGAAGCTTTTTCAGCCGTAAAGAAGATTTTCAACACGAAATTTCTTCAAAAAGCTACAAAATATTCTAAAAACATCATATTCTCTTTTATTTCAAAATTTTGCCGTCAAATTTGTTTTCTCTTTTCTTCAAAAGGAAGTCGTTGACTGCAGACTTGCTTTTCAAAACGTCTAAAAAATATTAAAAAATCATCAAATTTAAAGCATGAAATTACGATTTCTAAAAATATTCTACAAATACTGAAAAAAGCTATAATTTCAGGCTTTGTGCAGGAATTCATCTAAGATTGTAATAATATGAAATTTCAGCTACGACAGAGATTTTAGAATCAAGTCTGAGCGTTAGAAGCAGAGAAGCGCACACTACTTTCGGAAGAAGAGCAGTATAATAATAGTCAATTCTAAAGAAAAAGACTATGAAGTTTATGCTTCTCGACTGCAGGATCCCACTAGGATAATTATAAAAAGAAAATTCAGTGTGTGCGCCCACTGCAATTTGTAGCAATCTTCTCTATCTCACTGCCATAACCTACATAATATCTTGTTACAAGAACATCTAGCAGAGATTTTCTGCGCCAAAACGCAGGGATTCCACCCGGAAAACAACGCACACAAAAGAGCCTCGAAGAAGCCACATCAAAGCAAAACGAATCACACACACACACACACATCCCATCGTAGTCGGCGCACAAACAACTATTATTCTCGCATTTATCAAGGTATAGTCAGACCTCTGGAAGCAAGAATTTACCCCATGGCTTTCCGATAAAGATAAATTTTTATAGAAAACGCGATTAGTTCTTTCATATAGTCCCAAGAAGTATCTTGTGTGCGCGTGTGCTAACTTTCTCTATGCGATTCTCTTATTGGTGGCTTCTTTTGGTCCGCAAATTTTGTTCAGCGGGAAATACGCATACACACTTGGTATTTTCTCACATCTTTGAGAAACGTCAAATGCACGTGTGCGAATAGAGCTTTCAAGTAAAAAATGTGAAAAGCTACTACAACCCGCTGATACGAATCGAATTGCTGTGTCTGTGTGTGGGCGTTGGTGGGGATGTCTTAATGTGAGTGTGTGTTTGTATGGGTGCGCTGGTGTATGCTCGTGTCGGTGTGTGTTGGTGTGGATGTGTGTGTATACGTGTGAGGGTGTGGCTGCATGTATGAGAGCGTGTGTGTATGCAAATTTTCAAGGAAAAAGTGAATCCATCTATAATCCGTATATTGTATTCAACATATCGGCTTTTAATCTACTCTGCACATCATTTATTTCGCACACAACAGTTTACACTGCACAATGATTCAGCTAAAATTACCCAATGAAATTTCTAGATAAAAAAGCTACACGATCATGGCACACACGTTGCATGTGTGCTTCTCGGCACACACATACAGCCAGAAGCAGTGAGACACAGAAACACACACACACACACAGAGACACACACGCGTATAAGCAAACATATATAAGCACACGTACACAAACGCATATATAAACACACACGCATACGCATAGACACACACACACTAGATATTGTAAGGCTTGAAGATGTTGAAACCATCGGCTGCTGTTGTAATGAGTACCCCAGGTATCTGAGGATGCCACTTCAGCTCAGATATCTCATGCTGCCCCATATGAACAAACATCAACTGCTCTGGTACATCCGGCACGTCTACAACTGAAGGGAAAATGCAAGCGAATAATCTATAGCCTGCTTCTCAAAACACACACACAAGGTAGAATCAAGAGGAAAATACCCGTTATTCTGAGTAGCGAGCATGTGTGTGTGCTGAAAACTGCTTGCTCCATGTGATTGCGCGTGTTTGGCTAAACTCTTCAAGAGCTAATCATTGACGAATACGATAAACTAGGTAGCCCGGAATCTCAGCATTCATTCAGATTTCGCCAAGGTAAAAAAAAGATACATCAAAGCTACCCCGAAAGCAGAGTGTTCTCTCCCTCGCAGTAATCAGACAAGACACACACATCATTAGAACGAAGGAGTATTACAGCAACTTGAACCAGGAAAATTTCAACTTGCACATACACACACATCCAACTCACACACAAATTTAACCCGCAACGCTCCTTCTTGCATCAAAAATAGCAACCTAAAGCATTCAAAAATATTCACTATGAAATGAGGTATTCGAGTTGAGATAATTTGAGAGATTTTATGAGATTTGAGAGATAATCTGAAATAAACTGATACACTTTCCCGGAATTTCATAGAATTTGGACAATAATCTGACAAAACCACCATAAAATTCTTATAAAAACTTCCTCTTCAAACAATTTCCAACATCAAAACGATAAAAACATCAATAAAATTCATGAATATATAGCAGATAAATTCGCAATCGAAAAACCTCTCGTTTTAGTACCTCCACTTTCATCCTGCCCTCCATCAGGCTCTACAGAAAGATCCCAAATAGAGACTGTGTTATCCAGTGAAGAACAGGCGAAAGAAGCTTCATCAAAGGGATTCCAGCCAACAGACTACAAAACACACGCAGATAATACGCAGCAAAAGATAGAAAAAAGCCTCTACACAGGAGCAAATCCTTGAAGATTACAGCATCGGCTGTTATATAGGCATTAGAGAAACACACTTATCAACAATCACTTTATTCTATGCACTTTTCCATAAGAAAAGCCAAAATTTCTTCATAATGTAGTAGAGCATCAAAAACACAATAAAATTCCTAAACATGAAGCTGTGAAATCAGCTAAAGCTCAGTATGAAAAATATAAAAACGCCAAAAACTGGTGTGTGGGAGCTGAATGGGGAGCTTAGTTAAAGCCTTTATTATGGGTGGCACACACAGAGTATTATCTTCACTAAGGATTTCGGGAGGTGGGAATGAATAATGTTAAGAGCTTTCTTGCTCATTTGATATGGTGCCTAAGCCATTGAAGATCAAGTTGATTCAGGTGAATACGCCGTGTGTGAGTGTAGGTTTACATCACTTTGAAAGTGTGTGTGTTTATGTGTGTGTATGCTTAGCATGTCCCAATAAGTATTAGCTAGCATCATTTTGAAAGTGTGCGTGAATGCCCGTGAGCTTAGCCTATCCTATCATATATGAGGCTAGGTTAACATCACTCCAAAAAAATTATTTGTGTGTGTGTCTAGCTTAGCCTATTATGTATGAAATTAAGTCAACATCACTGCAAATTCTCCACCACTCCAAACCAGCATGCCTTGTGTGAAGTCTCCAGAGCATCTCCTCAAGTGTGTTTACGTCACAACGTATTCGTAACGTTAAGTGAAAGCGTGTGCACAAGTGTGTGTGAGGAAATGAAGACTGCTGAAAGGCTATTACACAAAAATTTTATAGGCTCTTCACGTTAAATATGAATTCCAGTGCCGGTGTGTACGTACAGCAACTATAATTATGCGTGTGTGTGTGTTTATTGATTGATTCATGCAAATAAATTATGCCGTCAAAATTGCTGACTTAACCATGAAGATGATATTCTGAGCGTGTGTGTGTATCATCCTCTTCATCTTCACAATGCATTTGCAGCGGTTAGCTTAAATAAGTTAGCTGCTTCTCTCAACGCATATCAATCATCCCAAGAAGATGAAGCCTTACGCAGCTCTCGCTCTCCTATAGAAGATCATTGTAGAGATGCTTTGCTCCGGCACAAACACACACACCGAAAGCTGGAAGTTCTAACTAAATAATCGTGTGGTGTGTGCCCACACACAAGCTAGGTGAGCAGTGCAATTTTAGTAGTAGGGGTATCTGTATAGGCAAAACTTACGCTTTTTTGTGAAATGTGTGTTCATAGCACAGTAACACACAACAACAAAGCAACATATAAAAATAAAAAAACACACTAAAAACACAACAAAGCAATGCAAAAAAATACACACTAAACACAAAATCAAGCAACGTACCACACACACACACACACACCAGTTAATCAAGCTTACCGTGATCGGGCC
This sequence comes from Nephromyces sp. MM_2019, assembly GCA_015657535.1. Lineage (NCBI taxonomy): Eukaryota > Apicomplexa > Aconoidasida > Nephromycida > Nephromyces > Nephromyces sp. MM_2019. The sequence continues at coordinate 80,064 of JADHZB010001489.1, read as the reverse complement.
CCTGTGCCAACTCAAGTTTACTACTTGATCGTCAAAGTAGCGGATATCCCACACTTTACAGCAGCCTGAATCATCTCCAGTAAGCAACATTTCGCCTGAAGAAGAGAGCGGAATAGAATACTCACTAAAAAATCTTCAAATCAGCAGCATTCCTCAATAGAGTGGCTAAAGACTAAAGCAGCAGAACATACATTGATAGTATAGGGAAGAGGGCTGACATACACATTATTATATACGAGCAAAACCGAACACAAAGAAATGATGAGAAAGGATAACAGGAAAAGGCTCATCAGAGCTGGTATCATGGTATAGAACGGACTGCCATAATTTTTATGTGTGTGTATGCGTGTCTGTGTGTGTGCGTGTGCGTGTGTGTGCATGTGTGTGAGCGTGTATGCGTATGTGTGAGTGTGTGTGCGCAGGTGTGTGTGCGTGTGTGTCACCTACCTGTTTGTGTGTCACTGTGTGTACGCGTTAAAATGCCTGGGTTACCGTGCAATTTCCCACAATGTGTGTTTGTGTTACTGTGCATCCCCCCCTGCATGTGTGTGTGGGCCACCAATTTTTACTGAACCTCTCAAAGGTTCTAAAAGTACACACCTCACAAAAGCTAAGCCACACACTGCAAAGATAAAGCCAGATTACACACGCCAGCTACAATATAGGCGCCACAGAAACATCCACACACAAAAGATAGATCAACAAGCTACGCACAGAAAAACACACACAGACTTATGCATGTCATGAATAAAACGAGCTACTAAACACATACAACACACAAAATCTTCACCTATAATAGGATTCCAGCTCAAGACGTTTACATCACTATCGTGGGCGTTTGCCTTTGTCAACTGTGGTGAACGACTGGAGGTCCGACAATCGAAGATCCTAGAGAAAGTATAGAGAGGAAGCTCACATATAGAGAAGAGGAATAAGAGTCAACGAAAAAGACACACACAGAATACTGCTTAACACACAGTATATGTGCGTGTGTGTTGCTGGGCCAAAAACCTCTTAAAAACAGCAAAAAAGACTCAAAAAAGTTAAGTAGGTGTATATACACTGGATGTTTTGATGAATTTACATGGGAAGTACATAAGAGTGTCAAAGCAAAAGAGTAGCCACACACACATACAAAGGTAACTCTTGAAAATGAGAATAAACACAGAAAAAATACAAGTCCGAGTTAACAAAAGAGGAGTAAACACACATAAAGCACAAGCGCAGGGTAAAAGAAGAAGTAGAAACACACACACACCAAGTCAACCCCTCCCAGACCCTCACCAGTATCAAGTGTGAAGACACGCACACACACACACCCTCTTGTATCAAATCAAAACAGCACACACACATACAAACCCCGAATCTTTCCAAATCCACCCTTTGCCCACACAAACCTAACACCCTGATCAGCAGATGCCGTCGCAAAAACCTCTCCCAAACCATCAGAACCAGTAATTTTCCAGTGAACATCTTCCACAGAAGCCGTGTGTCCAGTGAAAGGTTTTTCAGCCTCCACTTGCCAACCACCCTCAACAGGCAGCCAAAGGTAGAGCTTACCATTACAGTCGCCACTGAGGAATTTTCCAGCAACGTGAGGATTCCAGTCCAATGCATAACCCTCAATTTCATGGCCAGTGAAGGCGAATTTCACTGGTTTTTCTGGAGGTTTATAAGACTCTGAAGAAGCTGATTTGGGAAGGAAAGTTCAGAGGATTAAGGCAGAATTTGGGAAGAGTTTGGAGGGGGGGGTGTGGCATGTACATGTTGATGGGGGGATTGAAGCTTTTAGAGCACTGAAGAACGTTTTGTAAGCTTCCAAAGTTAGGGAGAGGAAAGGTTGGAGGGGGGGTAAGTGGGGGGTGGCTTGGAGGGGGTTAAAATCGAATCAAAATTCAATGAAGAAAGGCTTCACCTACAAATTAGGGTCATGCTGTAGGGTTTAGCATTTATCCTTTGGGGTTTCGATTCTGCGTTCAGTAGAGGCAAAGGCTTTACACACACACAGGGTAGCAGGCGGAGACAGAATGTGAAAACGGCAGGAAGCAGACAGCAAAACGCACACACCAAAACTTCCAAACAGAGCCCCTTAAAAGACTCAGTTCTTTCAGAGCAAAGGCAATATTTGCTTCAATAGAAGAGCAGAGAGAAGTTACAGACTAAATATTCGATAGTAGACTGAAGTTTCCTGTAACATAGCTGCTTTCGACCCAGCAAACTATCAAAATTCAAAGATATAGAAGAATTTTACATATATAGAGGCAAATTACGGAAGATTTCCCTCTGCTTCTAGCAAAAACCCCAGAAAAACGTCTAAAGAAGCAGCTTTTTGAAGCTACAATTGGAAGATGTTTTGTGATGTATAGCGAAAAAAAGGTCTACAAAGAATGCAATGAAAGGAGAGGAGGAGGAGGAGTAGGAAGGAAAGAAACAGAACATCAAAGAAGAGGATGGAAAAAAACGCAAAAAGCCAGAAAATTGAAGAAAAAACAACAAGAAATACTTTTTAACGCCTAAAATTACTTCTTCAGCAAAAGAGGGCCGTCATCATTGCGTTCACATAATGAAGATGCCAATGGATTCACGCACACACGCATATGCGTATTCAAATTTACTATGTATAAATAAACCCCAATCGCAGACACAAATAGAAAGTGCCTACCACACACAAGCATATACTAGCCAACACACAGAAAATGCACTAAATAACACATAGAAGCACAAACTATATACCAAACAAACACACACACAGCCTGCCATACATTGCAGAAACTAGTTATCACACAAACACACACACAGCCTGTCATACATTGCACAAACTAGCTATCACACAAACATACACACACTGCCTAGGACACACACACACAATCACATAAGACATCCTACAATTTTTCTCAGACTCTAGCAAAGTCTCTGTATTAGCCGAAGTATCCCAGATATTCACTACTCCTTTGTCAGACCAGCTGGAAACGAGGAAGTTAAACTGAGGGCAGCATCTTATCCTGTTGACTACTCCTGATGAAGAAGAGGAATGTAAACAGCGAAAAAAGTTCAAAGAAACATACATTAGATGAAGATCTAAAGTATAGTCTAAGGCTACAGATTCTGAGAACTGAGTACGAAGAATAGCAAACGCTAATAATCAACACACAAGCACAAAATTGAGAAAGGAACGAATGAACACACAAGCACAACATTCAAATGAGCTAGCATAGACTGGGATAGCATAAAAAAGGTGCTGACGCGGTGTACATACACTCCTAAAGAAGGGAAAATCTTCACAGAAAAGCTTAAAAATGGGGGAATATAGTGAGGAACACTCTCTAGGCTCCTAGATAAGCATCCAACACAATCCCTGGCTCACACATGCAAAACCTTGAATACACTCATAAGGTCGCTAACACACTTGTTAACAGAGGTAGAAGCACACTTTCTTAGACTAGCACTTGCATAGGCACACACCAAAATGCTAGCTTCATGCTGATATGTTTCGGAAAATCTGCCCACAGCATCACACACACTCACCAAGCGAGAGATATTTAACGAGAGAAGGAGAGAGGCATAGATATACAGAAACACAGTGGGACACACAGACTCAGAGAAACACAGTGAGATGCACACACACACAGGAACACCCTCAGATTCTCAGAAATTCCGACACCGACTCACAGAGGCAAACGGAGACTCTCAGTCACACGGAAACACACTCAGACTCTCAAACTCACAAAGAGTCAGACACACACTCATAATCACAAAAGCAAACACACTCACAATTTCAGATACTCAGAAACATACACACATAAATACACTCAGAAACATACCGATATATGCCCTAATTTTAGCACACACATCCGCTATTTTTTGCAAACACAATCCTGATGGTATTGATTCTACAACACAAACAAATAAACACAGCACATGCTCATATAAAATGCAGCTTCCTTCAGAGTTTACAGTAAAATGTGGCCTATTCCACTCACCGTCATGCAAGAACTGAGTGTAAGACATTTTCTTATCCTTTTGGGGGCCCTGAAACAACACAAGTCATAGCACACACGAACACATCATATCCAAGTTTAAAGAAGGTTTTGAGCCACTAAATTAAAGCGAAACAATCAAGTTTACTGTATCGCACACACAGCAAGGCATAAGGAAGAATTAACAGCAAAAAGCTCTAAAAATCTAAGAAAATTACGCAATTTAATGCATAAAATAGCAGATACACAAATGTATTCACAGAGCCACGTGCGCACATATACACACAAACACACCAACACACAGAATCACACAGATACACAAACCAAAACACGCACACAGAGGAAGATCCAAAGATGGGCACACACAAAACACTCACATATAGGCGAAGCAACCCAAACTCATCAATTTTCCTGTAAATTCACAAGTACACACACAGAATACATAACCCCTAGCCAATAAGCACACACACATTAAACAGCAATCGCTCTCTATATATGCTGCATGGAGAGAACGCACACAGTCAACTAATAACTCAACAAAAATCGCAACAAAATTCTGAAAGAAATCACAAATTCGCAAACATTTTCCTCCTCATCTTCCTCATCTGAAGAATCCTCTGCCTCTTCATCATCTTTAGATTCCTTTGTGGCCTTCAAACCCTTCCAATTAATCATTAAAATACGATCTCTGCACACACGAAAAGACTAGCAGGTTCCCTTAAACAAAGCAGATGATCAGAGAATATAGGAAAAACAGGGAAGTCCCTCTACTTCACGAAAAAAACAAACTTTGAAGACATAAAAACGCCTTTTCCCTGCGAAAAAACCAAGAAATCTCTACTTTTGACATAAAACTGCACCCTTTCACCTCAAATTTTGTACAACACACAAAACAACGCTACTAAATATCCACGTTTGCGGCTTATAGACTGATCACGAGCTTTTAGCTGAGGTTTTCCTTATAAAAAAGGCGAATGAGAGCATGAAATCAGTATGTATTCAACAGAAAATAAAGAGAAAGAGTGAAGCAAGAAGAGCAAAACCTACAGGAATGAGGTGCTTGCAAAGTTTGCTTAAAGCTTTAGCTTCAACATCAAACGAAGTGGCAGAAAAATATCGAAAAAAATCACAAAACTAGAAAAAGTTTGAAGATGTAAGCACACAGACAGCCAAAGATACCAATATGGAGAGAGAGGATGAAGCACACACGTAGAAACATGTGGAAAGAGATACAAACACACAGATATATAGAGGTACACACATATATGCACATACACACAAAAAAAACATACCCATACACACCCTTACACACACCCACACACACACACTATCAAAGTTCATCACAAAGGCAAGCAAACATTAGGCAGCCAGGATTTCTCTCATCTGTGTGCAGCTTCATGCCACTTACTCTGCAGGTTTAACAGCCTGTGTCCCTGCGACTAAATCAACAATGTGAGGGTATTCAGTCCTTCGCTGCAACACACATATACACACAAACCCCAGAGAACACAAAGTAATACATTAGATGGAATATTAGATGCGACGAAAAGAGAAGAAACACGAGATACATCAAATCTAATCGAAAGAAGATTCACACTTTTTCATAAGAAATCACGCACACAGTATAGGCAGCACTTGTGTGTGCACACAATAAAACAAAAACCTAGTATCAATCCCAAATAATATATATATGATAGAAGCCACGCCTGTATAAGCGTGAATCTAGCAGCACACACACACACACACACACACACACACACACACATCCTTAAGAAATAGTGCAGAGAATTTATTCCACACAGTGTCAAACAAATGCACACAAAGTTAAAATTAGATACACCATCACAAAAGCGACAAACTCACACACACAATCACACACACACACAGACACAGATAGAAACACAGACACAGACACAGACACATAGACACACTCACACACACACACTAACAGATAGTTATATATGCCTATAGAATCACACATGCTAACTCAGTCACACATGCACATAGATTCACTCATACACAATCACTCAGTCACATTCATTCACATGCAGTCATAAGCACGCACACACAGTCACTCACACACGTGAATAGATACACACAAACGCTCATCTGCTCCATTAGAGTCTCTCGTATGAAAAACTTCAAAAAGCACGGAATTTCACACACATGAAACATGTATACGTATCAAAGTCCCAATTACGTAGCAGCATAAACACAGCTGCACACATACAGACTCCATGTGTTCAACATGTATCATACACATAGCTTACATCTCCACGATCATCTGGAACTACATCAAAGGAAAGACAGGACCATTCTGGGACGGAGGTGTGAAACATGGAGTAGCAACTCATGTCACATTCAAGGGCTTCGCCTGTAGAGTAGTTGAGATAGCCAGAAACTTCGATACATACACAGAGAAGCACAGACACACACACACAGACAAAGGCACATAGAAGCATATACACACACACCAACATACAGACATTCGCGGGTATATAAACATAAAACTGGTAGCAGGGAAGCAGCCGGATAGCACACACACATGTTTTATTACACCTGTCCAACCATCCGGACGCAAAAAAGGAGATGCTAAGAATGCACAAGAAAATCTATGGTACAGTAAAGACACACACCTATGATATCAAAGCACAGTCACTCCAAAGGCTCGCAGCCATGCACACACACTTATCGATTTACCTTCTTCGATTGCATCCTTGCCAGGTTGCCATACCTTCGCAGATGAAGCTGGCCCAGTTTTTGTCACTTCCTGGAAAATGCACACACAGGTACATATTGAAATGCACGCAAACATTCAAATACATACGCACACACACATACATACACACACATACACACACACATTCAAATGCACATACACACACACATACACGCATTTAAATACACATGAACATACAGAAATACACACACATTCAAATACACACACACACGCGCACACTTGCATCCAAATACACACACACACACGCACACTCGCATTCAAATACACGTGCACATGCACTCATTGAAAGATTACCAGAAAACTGCTGCCTTCGGTGTGTAAAAGCAACACACACACCTACTGATATAAGTAAAAACCAAGTGCTTACAGTTTTTTACAGTTTCTCATCATCTTACCTCCGTCATGATGTGAATTGCATGTGCATGACGCTGCAGCTTTCTTCTTTAGTCTATATACCTCTCTAGGTAGATCCTTAGGTTATGCTAAAAACTCCGTATTCTTGTGTGTGTGTGTGTATCCTAGACCAAATACACCTCTTCACACACTGAAGAAAACGCGGCAGCAAAAATGCTCATAAGCAAATATACATTTGTACCCCTCTACAGGGAAAATCATCAATCAAAAGGCATAAAAAGTAGCTCAATGATAGCAGTTTGAGCAGATTATTCTCTCTTCCACAAATTGCTCTACATAAGCATCCTCGTTCTATAGTATTAAAAAGCCTTCCCATACACGCGTTAATCCACCAAAAAACAACACACACACCCACATGTCTTCAATCATTAAAACATTCTATTTTAACTAGTTTTTTCATGCTATTCACTAAGTTTTGAAAATTGTGATTAATTTTTTTGTATTATACTTCTTCAACTGCACCTCACAATCACAAAAAAAACATCCAAAAAAACAATCGCATCTATTCTCTCCCAAAAAAGCTCAAAAATCTGCCAAAATCATCACCCTCAGAACACACAACACACACAACAGCAAAAAGGCAAAAAAACCACAAAAATCAACGTATTTACAAGAAAAAGAGAGCAAGAAGCAGAGCTTACCACGTGAGCCATCGCTATACTGTGCTACTAATCATCCAATCAAAAGAAAGTGAGAGAAACCACACACCAAAACAATAGTGTAACTCTCTATACTAAAAAAAGCAGGAGAGAGGGTTAAGTCCCTCGGCTAAGAAGCAGGAAACAACAGCAAATTAAAAAACACACTCACAAGCGAGCTAGGGTTGCCAAAAGCTGTGAAAAAATCACTCTCTTGTGTGTGTATGACTATGATGAGTAAAAACGTAAAATACGATTAAGCTGCCGCTGGATAGGGGGTCTTTTACAACTATTCAGACATTAGAGAGACATCATCACAATGATGGGCACACATGTGCAGGTGCTTGAGAATGTAAAAAGGCATAAAAAAAGGATTTTGGGGTAGCTGATACTCAAAAATAGAAACAAAGGAAAATAACCTAAATGCCACTAAAATTTGTGCTTCAAGTCCAATCATAACCTCGCAATCGTTTACATTCATAGTAAACTAAGCGTATTAGAGGACTTGTGTGTGAAAACGCTTCTTTAACAAGTGAAATCATCGAAAAAAACAATGAAAAACGCAAAAAACACAAACACAGCGAAAAGCACTCCCTGAAAGACAAAATAGAGTACCTTGTGAAATTATTAGCTTGAATTTAAGCCCTTTTTCAGGTAAATTAGTAGCCTCAAATTGCAGAAATGAAAGCTGTGTGTGCGCATGTAAAATTCTAAAGAAAACGCGTTTTCTTTGCAAGCAATGGGGATGATTTTAAAGAGATGAGAAATCAAAAAATTCGGAAAAATTTATCATTGCACTGTACACTTCTTAATCACCCCAAAAGGAAGGGTGATGCAATACCGCGTGACGGAAATAATTTTAAGTGATGGCTACTTACTAGAAGGCGGTTAATCGCTTTTCTTCATAAAATAAAATCAGCTTCTCATCATACTACATCCCGAAAGATTAAGGATTTCACATAGGCATGCTCGGAGAAAAAGCGGCAAAAAAAAAATAAAAAAAGCTTTTGTTAATAATGTGGGAAAGCTGTACACACTGAAGAAAGGGAAACGCGGCCGTATCAGAATAAGCACAAAAAATGGCAGCAGAAGATGGAAAAATCGCAGAAAAAGATGAAGATGATGAAAAAACAGCAAAAGATGAGAAACAGCCAAATAAGTAAAAGATAATAAACAAAAACGGCAACACAGACAATGCTATCCCCAATATGATAAACAGGCAGCTTGCAGCAAAGCTACTCACACAAGGTTAATTAAAAAGAGCAGTTAAGACTGGTGAAGACAGAATGAAAAGCATCAAGTAAAGATAGACAAAATGATACATATTAGCGATATTCTAACCTTTTAAAAACGCACACAATAAATGAAGATTTTCACATCATTTTCACAGGTGAATGCAAAAATATAGAAAAAAATGCACACTAGCAGATGAAGAAGTGAGATGTCGAGCCTTTTTGAAGAAGAAACTATCATCAGCTTTCTTCTCTTTTACACCTAGCTAGGCGTGAGTACAAATTGCAAAGAAGCGTATAAAAAACTCACTATTACCCAGTTCGAATGGTTTATCTTTAAAGAGCTAGATTCTATAAAGCTAGGCTTTTATATGTGGCATCTAGCTCTCTTCAAACTGGATTCTCTTTGAAACTAGCGTTTCAGCCTTCAGGGAAGAAGAATGTGTGTGTAAGTATGTCAGGTTGTGTGTGAAGGTGTGTATGAGAGAGGTTATAAACCTGTGTGTGAGGGGCTGTAAACATGTGTGTGAGAGGCGGTAAATGCACGTGTGTGTAAGCGCCTGCGATAGGTGTGTGCGTGACAGCATGTGTGTGTGTTTGAGCCTGCAAAAGTGTGTGCGTGCGTGTGCTAACTTCATCACACACGCTTTTATATCAAAGATGATACAGCTGTGTGCGTTCGCCAACCCCATCACACACCCTAAGAAGCTCTCTATTCTTCTCTCCAGCTTCTCTTTATGAGATTTAGAGCGTTGCTGCTTAACAGGAATCCTCTAGACTCATCTCGCTGAGAAGCTGATGGTGCAAATTTCAACTACTTTATAACGAAGGGTAGAAAAAAGGTGAATCATTTGATATTTCCGAACTCTCTTCTTCAAGAAAACTTTGCTATCACAAAGGATTTCCAGCTCTATTTCAAGCCTAAACCACGGAGTTGATCTGTGGGTGCGAAATAGAGGGATGGGAACAGCTCGCGCGCTCGAGAAAGCGAATGTACAACTTTAACCAAGTAGTTTTGCATTTAAACTGCAGCGCTCTTGAAGATGAAAGCGCCGAGAAATGGCGGAAATCGTAGGTGATTTTATAAGGAAATTTTGATTTTCTTTTATGATTTCATTGGTTTTTTGAAGATTTCATTAATTTTTCGATTTCGTTGGTGTTCTCATAAAATTACGCTTGATTTGTTGAGAAAAAACTATTTTTGCTGGTTCCCTTTACAAAATCTTCCTGCTGAAACTATCTTTAGATTTTGGGTCCAGTATTTCCACATCTACAATATCAATTCGAGAAGTTTTCCAGTCTCTAAAAAGCTAAATTTTTTCATCTTTTAGGAGTACCTACAGCCATGAAAAGCATAGTTTTTCAAAGCTCACGAAATCATACAGCAAACAGAACGCAATCATCACCAAGTTATTAGTGTGAAGAGAAAAAGGCATACGTTTTGCCTCCAAAATGCTGGAAAAAACACCAACAAAAAGAAGCATCAGCAACAGCTATAAGTAGTCGGCATCAGAACAGTTCATCTCGGGTTAGAAGATGTTTTGAAGCCTTCAACGTCTCGCTACTGATGGACTGGCTCGCAGGAACCTTCCTTTTCCTGTCTGACACACGTGTGTCATTACGCTGTTGAGCAAACGATGAAGATGACGAAGAAGATGTTGAAGATGAAGATGAAGATGACTACTCGCACCCCTTCTATAGCTTTCACTGTACATCTACGCTACTACAATGATGTAGTCCCTTTGAACCTTGTGGCCTTACCAGAAGCGATCCTCTAATCTTGCACCACCTCTAGCAACTACATCACTTCAGAAATACATAGTTTCTTTATCGAATGTTCTGTGCAAAAGTTGCAACATCCTCAAATGCAGCAACCTTCATTAAATCTCAATAAAAAATCACTGCTTCGAGATGCCCAGTCAGGCTAAGACAGGCGAGCGACTGTGAGTTTCTACCTTAAAGCTAGCCGACAACCACTGTTTTCGCCTCAATATTTGGGTTGAAACCCAGATTCACAAAGTAGGTCTAAAAGGCAGTAAAAGCACAACATAATCCACACACGGAAAGATGCACGTTCAAAGGGAGAATCATATCCATAAAAAAATACATACAAAGCCGGACAAAACCCTTTAGAGTGTCTTTTCCAACCTTTTGATGCCCATCAGGACAGCCTCTCAGGCGAGCAAACCTTACAAAACCTGCATATCGCGTGCCACGCAAGATCCAGGCTTATAATCTCCCACTTTATCGGCCAGAATGTCATAAAAGAACACAAAAAAGCTCCTTAGGAAAGCTGATTTCCCTACATATTCACCCCCTAGACATCAAAACTTTTACTGATTTAAGAATCCACGAGGTTTCCAACTAAACAACCCCTTCAAACATATGATGACGAGAGGGCGATATCTATCAATTCGTTTACAGCAAAGATACTCCCAATTGACCCCCAATTAACAGTGCAAGAATTAACGTAAAAGCACGCCAGAAACCCCAAACATGAATACCTACAAAATACGCAGTACAAGACACATTGAAGACATGAAGACTCTTCAGTGCTCTTTCACGGCAAACTCTAGAAAGAGCCACAGCAAAAATAATCGACACACAAACTCGCAGATGACAACTTCTTAGAGAGCCACTCAAAACGTCGTTTTGCTAAACAACCCCCGGAAAGTTACTGAGCATTTCTAGGAGTCTACATATCATCCCGGCACCCAATACACACTAAGGCTTCAAAAGAGTTGGGAGCATCACCGACAAAAGGTAACGCAGGGAGAAGACTGACTACTCCGGCAGAAACGCCATTCCATGATGAGGAAGCATGAAGACACACCAATATTGCAGATCTGCAAATGTTGCACCACAAAGGATAGTCGACTACTCGCAAACTGAACAAAACAAGAGTCGATACACGCACCTACAATCTGATTCACGTGTGTGTAAATGCAGCTGCACAATCACACAGACTCACTCAAAGAGTAGATCAAGATCTTGAAAATATGGATAGTCTCGCCGAAAAAAAAACGTGTGTTCGCTTCTCTACATTAACCCTTGATTTTTCTACTGAACTGGCTTGAACAGCGGCGAATAGATACGCAATCACTCTGCACATATCAATACAGATGCTTCTCACACTAGGGGAATTTATTAAGCAGCGATATAGTCCGGTTCATAACATATTTTGTCACTCTGACAAAACAGCAAATTTCAGAAGTATTCAAGGCTTCTTAAGCAACTAATGCATTCGCTGTTCCAGGGTGATATCTCCAAGAAGAAGGAAGCTGCTTCGTTCTCTTATAGTAACGAGCCAATCTATAGATCCTGGACTCTACTAAAATCAGCCGAAATTTACTGTCCTTATCCTTCCTGTTCTTCTCCATATGCTTGCGAATCGACACTGCTTTCTTGATGAGGTAGTAGAGATCTTCAGGGATAGAAGGACCCAATCCTGGTAGGAGAAAAAGAAAGAAATTAAACGAGAGTACACGGAATCGCACACGGAATTGCACACAGAATTGCACACACAGAATCATACAAACACACACTCACACCAAAAAAAACTTGAAGGATAGCTCCCTTGGAAAAGCTATTTTAAGTAATAGCTTTAGAATGCAGTATAAGCTGAGGGAATGAACACGCTATGCAGAAAGGCTTCACAGATTCTCTACATACACTGCAAATCCAACGCGAAATAGCAAGCCAATAACATGGGGATAGATACATCATACTCAACGCAGTACAAGCAAATAACGAGAGATACCCTGCATACTCAAACACACACGCATCCTGCTACAGACCATACAATCCTCAAGTAGATACAAATACACACCAATTTAACTTGCGATGAAATCCATTGGTACAACATACAATCATAAGAGCTTCCACATCTTAACATTTTGCCCAATCGATCAACTCATTCCCTTAAAGCAAGTCACATACACCAAAAGACGATGCTCGTAACGCACAAAGCGACAGACACTAGCTACAAAAACAAAATCAACAATCAACTCCTTACAAATCGGGAAAAAAATAGCCAATTGCACACACTTAGCAGCTCAGAATAGCCAAAAATTACTGCACTAACCTTGCATCTTAAGGATACGCAGAACCTTGCTCCCTGTCAGAAACTTTACTTGGGGAACACCAAACTGATCTCGAAGCGTAACACCAATCTAAAGGCAAAAAATCACAGAAAATACATACAATGATAAATCTTATGCTCCAGTAAATACCTAAAATTTGCAACCTTTTGCTTTAAAACAGTTGTAATAGCTTTTACGCACTTGTTTGGTTGATTGGGAAGCTTCCAAGTATGCATACCAGTAAGAAGATATCATGCTCTTTAATCATCATACCTGCTGGAACAACTCGCACACATGCCAGCTGGATCAACGTACACACATATGTACTAAACACACACACCAACCAAATCAACACACACACATACTAAACTAGCGCACACACACACTGAATCATTCGCAATTTGCTACAATAAACTACCTGTGATGGAGTAAGACCCTTTTTTGCAAGCTTCCCAATGTTCTCTTCAACTTCCACTGGCTTAACTTTCAACCAGTAGGGCGCCTTTCGTCGATAAGGAAGAGCCCTTCGGGATATACCCTTCCCAGCTCCATACATTCGTCCCATTTTGTGATTTACTAAAGTAAAACGCAGCGCTTATCTTTTATAAAAATTTCCATATAAATAATCCTGAGTAGCTAATCATTTGAAGATTAATACAGCGTAGTTATTAATGCATTAAGCCTAATACAAATAATAACACACCGGCAAAACTATGCAGCTCTTGAACACTTTAAAAATAAGTGTATTCAATGAATTTCTTTGAACAAATCAAGAAGCAACTGGCAGCAAAAAACAGAGTTCCCCACGCAGCAGCATCAAATCACAAGGCAAAAAAAAGCTTAAAATTCCAGGAAGCAGAAAAAATATGGAGAAACAAGAGATCTTCAAAGAAGTACAAATGTCGTAAATTAGGCGCAATTTTATTCAACAAGTGCTGATGCAGCAAGCATATTTTTAAACTTCCAGTACTTTGAAATGCACACGAAAACAAATCTAGCGATATTAGCACACTAAAAAAAGAACAGGTAATAAGACTATCAACAAAGGATACTTCATTAGTTGGCAAAAGAACTGAACGGGCAAAGAACTCCTTGAAGAAAGCAAACAGTCCAAACAGCAAAATCAACATAAAATAAATCACATGACACTTTGCTGTCTTTAGCACACACACACCCCCTAATCTACAGTAAGTGCATCTTCCACACAAACTTAAAGCTTCTTAACAAACCAGAATCTACCCAAAAGCCACCATTTCTTATCAAATTTCAACTACTTTCTACTCCCTACCAACAAAACATCCTCCTCGTCCTCTCACGTTTAAAAGACTTAAAAGAAGCGCATTAAAATAAAGGCCTCACTGCAGTAATAAACTACAGAAAACTTAATCACAGCAAACTCAGAAGCTCTGCATTACTTATACAGTTACAGAAATTATGCTTGCTTGAAACTAATCCTACAAATAGCAAGCAACGTGTGAACCAAGAATTGAAGAGGAATATCTACACCATATGCCCCAGAAAACCTCTATACCCATGAATTTAACCTGAATCAAATGGACTTGAAGAAAATTAAAAAAAACCGACCAGCAAGCATAGAACGGGAGCATAACTTGGTACCCACTCAAGCACAAATAAACTTGGTAAGCAGTACCAAACACGTTAATCCCACAAGAGGTGGTGTGGTAGTCACATCTGTTCATACAAATACTGCAAAAAAAACCAATTCATAAGACACTTCAAAGCTGCCATAAGCAGCTCTGCTAGAAACAAACTGAACGTACGCAATGCAGAGCAGCGTATAGGTACTTTTTTAGCCAACAATAACAATCGAGGAGAGCGAGAAAGCTGTACTCAAACAACTAATGCGGAAAGTAAAAACTCTTTTTTCATCAGACGGACGTACTAAAAAAGCATACTTTGAAGCTCAAATCAGCACCCAAAGCTCACTTTGAAGGTAAAATGAGCCCAAAAACTCACTTTGTACCTCAAATTAGCCTAAAAACTCACTTTCCGCCTCAATTCATCCCCAAATCTCACTTCACACCTCCAATCAACCCCCAAAGCTCACTTTAAATCTCAGTTTATATCTCCAGATATGTTTCCGAACAAATGCAAAGTCTTGTTCGAGTAACACAAAAGAGATTGACAGAAAACAAACAAATCTCGCTTCTGAGCGGATTTTCAATGAGGGAGGATATATAGTAGGATAACGGGCTGGTGACTTGAGTTAACTACGGACTTGCATTCATAGGAATACAGGGGCTTTAGGCGCGTCAGGGAGATTATACCTTCACGGAATCACCTTCTCCATGGACCAATAAGATGTCCCCTTTTTCTCGCCCACAAGCCTGGAGTACAGAAGCAGTGCGACCCAGAAGGGGGGGGGCGTGTGTGCGGGGAGGAGTTCTGTAGAAGGGGGGGAGCAGGTTAGTTGTTTTGGCCAGAGTTAGGTGTGTGCGGGGGGCAACGCAGTGCATAGAGGGGGTCTTAAGAGGAGGTGAGCTGCTTAGCTCACATTGAGGTGTGTGCGGAAGGAATGCTGCAGATCGAGGGGGGGGGTTAAGAGGAGGTGAGCTGTTTAGGCCACGTTGAGGTGTGTGAGGGAGGAATGCTGTCTAGACCAGGGGTGGCTAAGAGAAAGTGAGCTGTTTAGCCCACATTGAGGTGTGTGCGTGAGGAATGCTGTAGATAACAAAGGCGTTAGAGGTGATCCACTTAGCCCACAGTGAGGATGGGGGGATGTTGGTGCTTTGTGTTAACTAGCGACTCTTTCGAAAATTCAGAGTGCAGCACACACATCATGCGTAAGGGAAGGAGGTATATAGTTGTAGCAGAGAGGCGGGCGGGAGAAGTCGACTTAAGCACCTTATGAACTTGCGGGGTAAATTGTTGATACCTGCTAGGCAACATCTGCGCGGTAAGCAGACATCTCTTGAGATTAAAATAAAAGCTAGTTGGCGTTATGCTTACGATGAAGCACTTTTTTTGTCAGCCTAGGATGATTCTTGCGTTTGATTATATAAAACCCTCGTGTTGCATATCAGCTAGTACCTGCCACACGTAGCAAGCATTCCGCGTGAACAAACGGATTACACCTGAAATGCGAGCGCAATAAGGCAGAATCCGGAGCAGGAGACAAGCTGCCCAAAGGTCCGTTAAATCTCATCTCTTGAGTTTGGTAATTCTTCCAACACAGGGTAATATTTAGCAGCAAACGCAAATGTACAGCGTTTTCTAGCGACATGATTAACTCTCAGTTTTATTCGACATTCAGATGTGGCATCTTTTATAGAACCTATAGCCTGTTGTCTGTGCATTGAAGTATTAATGGATGATTGTTTTTTGAGACATAAAAAGCGGTTTTTTGGAGTGAAAATCTCGATGGTGTAGTCCTAGCAATTAAGTTAGATATAGCTATACGATAAAAAGTTTTTAAGCGCTATGTACCCCTTCTTCTAGTTCAATTATTTTTGTTGTAGCATTATCTGCATTAATATGCCTATTAACTAACGTTTGCAAAATTATTAAGCATAATGCGTGCAAAGTTGATCACTTTCTCAATGATAAACTGCCATGCCCAATTTACAACGCAAAAGAAGTAACTTTTTCCAGCGCTACGAGTTAAGGGTTATACATCCCAGGCGTTAACGATGGAATACTTGATAGTTTGTGACCTAAAATATAAAACTACGAAACACCTGGGCTTGCCAACATAAAATTACCGTGAATTTGATCAACACCTGCCGTTTCTAGGCGGTAGGTAGCACTAAGAAAAGCCATGACTAGAAAACTTAAATTTTACCTGCCAGGAAGCTTATAGCACCTTCGGGGGCTCTTTGTATCAGAGGCTAATTACAAACGCCTTTCAAGCCATAGTTTTTGTTTCCACATATGAAAAATAGGGCGAACAGCAGCGACTCATTATGTGTATTCAAACCTGTTGCGAAGGACTTCATATCTTTCTTTTGGGAATTTTCTATCCCTCCACCAGCCGTACACCTGCCCATCCCCATGATAAATCAGATACTGCTCCAAAACTTGTGGGGAGAAGGGGAAAAAAAGCCCTGTTTCAGAAATGTAAGGCGACTGCTTAATTCCAAGAAAATCCTTCAAGATAATTTCATATTACCTTGTAGCCCCGTAAGGTTGGTGAATGCGCACTAAATGCAGACGTGCTGATGTTTACATAAGTGTCATAATTAAGACAACTTGCTATTAATCTTCCTTAATTATTTGGCACGATTCAAGAACCTGCAACAATACTCACTATGCAGTCAGTGGTCTATAATCCTTGTCCCTTTTGCAGCTAGTCAGCAGCCTCACTTACTTGGTTTGCACTCCGAGCACCTTTGAGATTATAGGCACTCCATTTTAGCTGTTGCTTGAAAACAAGTAATACAGCGCATGATATTTTAGTGATAATTCAAGTTCTACACCAATTTTGGAAGTGTTGCATGCACCAATCCACATTTTGTTCATGCAAAATGTTTTATTTGGAGTAAGTAGCTGAAAACTCCGTCTACGTCGAAGAAGACCATGAATCGGCAAATCCTTATAATTAAGTACGGAGTGTATGCCTTGTGATCACTTCAAGCTTGGGAAGTTAGTCATTGCCTTGAAAAATGCCAAACTTCTAAACAAGACTAGGCAGAAATTTCAGATGTACTCACATTCACACATAACAAATGTGCTGAAAGCAATACTCCTAATGAATGGCGCTAGATGAATATTGAGTGGCAGAAAAAAACCTTCATGATGCATAGTAGACATGGAGCATACCTTCGTAGCTAAGACTTCAATGGCTATAGTACTTAACAAATTTGAAGCGTGCAACACACTACTTTGGAAGTCATCTGCGACAGGATCATTGCAGTAGTTTTTCCAGAACTTGACTCTATAAAAGTAATGTGTAACTCGCGGGGCTCACATCCAATAGTTATATGGCTCAGGCCCTTTTTGGAAAAAGCATCAAAGAATCTCACCCGGAAAAATTCCTTTTCTTTTCTGTTGTGGATGGTAAAGTAAGTGCCTTGAAATTGTTAAATGTAACAATGAAGCTCCATTTCAACCAGTTGTTCACACTAACCTAAACCATAAGAAGTCAGTACATCTGGAACACCCGGTGACGCCACCGCACTCAAATCTCAGTAATGTGCGCTATTCACTGCAATACTTCGGAGGCCACGTGTAACCCTGACGCCTACACTATATTTCCAAGAGATTTATTGAAATTCGTTCTCCAGGGCAATAGCAGAAATGTGGCGAGACTAGATTAGCGTGATGGCCTAGCCTTCTCGCATTCATTTGAACCTGTCAATTCAGAAATGGTGATTCTTAGCCGTTTAATCACACCTTGCCCATTGCATGAATTAGCATCGCAAATTGCTAATAAAAAGCGCAACTGACTAGTCGAAGCATGAAAGTACTTTGCAACCTAATTTATACGCGACGCGGGAACCACGGCGGTAATCGACCTGCTCAAAACGATACTGGCAGTCCCATATGCCGAGGTACATCCCATGTTGCAGCTTTACTGTTACAACCAAGACTTAATCAGGAAAATGTATAAATAGGCGAGGTCGAAGCCTGGAACTCTCGAGTGTATGACGCATGCGAAATATGACAAGCTTCTAAGCTGTGCTCGTTATGGTACTATTTTACTGCTAAAACACTAACAGCGATTGCATTCGGTTAAGACGCCGTAATTCTACGTACTAGAGCATTCCCTGGCCCTTTGCCGCCCTTGCTCGATATTACAATAACTTGAAAAAGATCACTGAAATTTTTCATCACGCAGTGCCATCTGCGTCGCGTTTACCTCATGCCCGATGGTCACTAAGCTCTCATAAGCCACATTGCATGCATTATGGCTGCTATATTCATCTGATCGCAAAATGGCCTCGAGTTACCCTTTCGTTTGTCGAAACCCTGCAACCCGCAGTGCTTTATGCGTGAAACGTATCTCCGAAGCTATTTGCAGTATATTACCAGTTCTTAAAAAATGTTTAGTTGGAGTATTGTCTTCTGTAGTGCAAAATTTCCTCCCACTAAGCAGCAAAAAGCAACAGATGGCTTAGCAGGCCGGCGCTATTAATAGAACCCCATATGCGCGAACACGGCACGAGCCTGACAAAAGGCACCTAACCCCTGGAGTGGACATTCGAAGTGAGGGGGGACTCGACCATCACGCCAACAATTGAGACAGCCGAACTGGAATCACGCACCAATGATAACCATTGTATTCACAGCATATAACAGAAAGAATAACTCGCTTATTGTAGTCTGTACGTAAAGCACCAG
>JADHZB010001489.1:10568-60631 GCA_015657535.1 Nephromyces sp. MM_2019 | reverse complement strand
ACCATTGTATTCACAGCATATAACAGAAAGAATAACTCGCTTATTGTAGTCTGTACGTAAAGCACCAGCAGCCCATTGCGCGTTTTCGAGTCACCTAGACGCGACTGGAATTTATGGCGTACCCGTGATATCTGAGAAGTTTCTTGAAAACACGTGTCCGTGCGGGAGACAAAGTGATCTCCCACCAGTCGCAGCCTTTGTACTCAGCATTTCCTGGCTCCTCCAGAAATACACTATTAGCGCAGCTGACTTGTCTGGTCTACCACGTGATTTCATTGCCATTTGAAAGCTGCAAAAGTCCCAGCTAATGTTGGGTCTGATTCTGCCTTGCGTGCCTTCGTCAATTCAGCACTCAAGAAATACACTATTAGTGCAGCCGACTGGTCTGGTCTACCACGTGATTTCATTGCCATTTGGAAGTTGTATCAGTCACAGCTAATGTTGGGTCCGAAGCTGCCATTGCGTGCCTTCGTCAATTCAGCAACGCCCCTATCAACCCAAGCGACTGGACACCAGCAGCCATCGTGCTGAGCCAGCAAAACTATACACAATCGCGAAAGCTATAATATTTCAGAGATAGCTCGCAGCTAGTTGCCCCTCTCCCTTGCTTATTGGAAGGCTTGTACGGGCCGCGTGAGCGCTCCTCTTTTCGTGAATTTTTAAGCAAAGCGCGCGCTTGAAGAAGCAAAAACGTAAATGAAGACACCACTGGTACAGCGCGCGTCATCCCAAGGCGCGCAGGCCTATAAGGCGGCAGCACCGTGTCTTCCACTACATGAGCTTTCGGCAGCCTTAAAGCAACGCATCAAGCCCGAGCCATCACGGCGGCTTTGATTTTGTAGAGCTGCGAAAACTTAGTCGCTTCCAGCAAAAAAACTTCATGTCTTGACTTCAGTGATATGATACAAATAACTAAAGTTGTGGAAAATTGCACAGCCCCTGGACTCTTTGTAGCAGCAAGGAACAATGCAGTCATTAAGACACCACACGCGACCTTCATGTTCACGCATCTACCCATGTAAATTCAAGCAAAAATTTTGATTTTTACTCTCCCCGCTAAAGTTTGTGGACGTATTCCCACCACACAAGGCCGTAACAGGGAATTCACCGTTCATGACCACCTACCTCGTGCAAGTACATCGCGCCTACGTAGGTATGGTATTTTATCGCGGTGTCAGCATATACAAATGTCTCAGGTGTAGAACTATGCATGCCGTCGCAGTATAAAAGGATGAAAGCTTTTAATATCTATCCATAGAAGATGGTTCGCGACCTCGCGTTATCGGTCGCCGAGGTGTCATGGGGCGCATGAATTTAACTACTCACACCAGCCAACTGTGTCCCCCCCAGTCCATATCACCGGTATTCTGGGCCAGGATGGAATACAAGAGTAGCGGCTAGCTTGGAAATTAACAGGCCCTGCTTCGTGTTTAACAATGCTTCTGCAAGGAATGCATTCTTTTCTCTAGATTGATACAAAGTTACTTTCCATTCAAGTTGCGGCCTTCAGCGAGCCGTTTTAGGTAGAGAATTCATGGGTAGTTGCTACACCAGCGTGCAAGCGATGTAACTACGGGTTAAGCGAGCGCAGGCCATCATTCTACGTAGGTAATACCAGCTGTACGTGGTACTTGGAGTGGCGCTAGGCCCGCAAGCCAAGTCTCATAAACGAAAGCTACTTATCACGTTTGGCACTACGATGCCAGGGGTGCACGAGAGATCAGGCGTTGTACGTAGCCCGTAAGAACATACAGGTTAACTCCTACAGCTGTGCAACGGCGCGCAAGCACTGAAGTGCACTGAACCGAAGCTGCGAGATGCAGAAGAACCATATTAATGCAATAAACACCACGTAACCGCACTTCCCTCCTACATTGTAGCACAAAATGACTGACTTCATCAAAACATATGCTGACGTTAATGGGATAAGAGAATAACTGCTGTCAACGAGAAGCAAAAAATTCTCATCCTCAAGAAATACCCCTTCTCAAAACTCTATAAATCTGGAGCCCGTACGCACCCTCAATGATGCAAAGCATCAGAAGACTTTGCACTGTAGGCAGAAGCATTTATAAATTCGCTTTAACGCCCATCCGTTATGTACCAATGAAAGCATAACCTTGTCCTAAACATATAGCACATCATCGGTACTTGGACGATTCATGATGTATATTCCTTCTTTTTTTTGAGTTGAAAGCTTCGCCCCAAACGTTACTGAAAAGCCAGGCATCGAACACTCCATCGTTTGCTATTTTTAGTCCAGCTCCTTATACTGACCGAGATACTGCCACCTCAGAACTGCCAGCATCCACTGCTAGGTTCCCCAGTCATAGAATCTTTCAGCGAGGCCGTCATACGACCTAATCAAACACTTTAAATTTGGATATTGAGCTAGACAACTTGAAAAAGCGGTGTTTCAGACAGGAAATATTACGTGCATCAAACATTTTTCAGACGGGCTCCATGACCATGGAAGGCCGGGTTCGGGTTATGTGACAGCAGCAAACTAATCAGACTGACAAAAATTGAACAATATAACACGATAAAACCTCGGAAAAATCTCATCATTACAAGCAGGTAAGCGCTTTTTTTACTTGTGCAGTGCTATTTACTTGATATTCGACGTACCTGAGCTTGCGTGCGCCATAGGCCTGCTCTACACGTGTTCGGGAGAGGGGAGTGTGGCACACAATGTGTTGCTTCAATTATCTTTTCGGTCATCATTTTCTGCATCTAAGCAAGCTGCTCTCGGGTTGTCTAACCATCCGAATACTGACTCATCTGACAAATAGATACAAGCTTTTGTGCAAAACCCATACAATAAAGTATTACTTTTCAACTGCATGAGCCGCTACTTGACACAACTCTCCCGTGAATATGCGTACCCAGGCACAGTAAAACATGCAACAAGTTGCACGAATACTCCACATTTCACTAAGCAATTACTCACTGCTTGGCTGCATGTTTGTGATGCACATGACCTGCCACACCAGCAGCTGAAGCGTGCCTACCAATCCGCCCAATACCAATAAGCGCACAGCCAACATGTTGTAGCCGAAGCCCATGCGGAAGCAAGGGCAAGCTGGAGTTGCACCAATATGAATTTAGCACCTTTAATATGCAGCAGTAAATGCTGTCATAGGCTTTGACGAGTGAGAAAGATTTCATCAATCCATGAAAACGTCATTTTGAATAAGAGGTGCAGGATCAGGCGACATCGGCACAGCTAGCCTCCCCCTGCGGAGACATATGGGTGCCACTCGCACAGGAGACAATCAAAGCGGGTTAGTGGGTTGCCGGTGATCGCTTCGAAATATCCCAGCGACAGGCACGAAGGTGCTGCTTGTATATCCGCTACGCATCCTCGGCTGTTCATTGTTAGGCCACTTTAATGCGAACTGCTTGTGCATTACCGCTGTTTTAGTGCTATATCACGATTGATTGCGCTCTATAATGCACATCGCGTGTGGGAAACGTTAAACGAAAGTCACTGCTCGCTTTTGTGAGTGAAAATATTATGCAATGATAATTCTGTAACATTGCAAGCTAATCTGCCCTATGAAGTCGCGGACGCCGCCTATGCGCCCTCCACCTGCATATTGCAGTTTGCATCGTTTTCACTCGTACGAATGTGGTTGGTAGTATGCTCATTACCGCGATGCGGAACTCACTGCATGATACCAAAGGCTGCGCAGAAGAGTTATAGTATGTTGCAGCCATTATGGCTGCGATGTTCTAGAAGTTGTGAAGCGCATCTGCATTCTGCATGGGAGGATAATGCCAGCAAGGCTATTCGCTTCTGCTGCAGCAATACTCCGCCCCATATAGGTATAGCAGCTGAGGGTAGCACATGTGGTGTGCAGCGTCATTGTTTACCAAGAGTTGCACGGCCTCCCAGCGTGTGCGGAGAGGCCGGCAGCATGCTTGCCCATGTAATAGTGTTCCAACGCTGCGCGTTGAATCTGTCCGGTGCACGCGGTACGTGGGACAGTCGATCCATTTGCGCTGTACCAAATACTGCATTATGTTGTTTTGCGCAAGTAACAGCCATCATTCATACACATCGTGATCGCACCCCCGTGCGTTAATGTCTCTACCATGCAATGACCTGTATGATAAGTGATTATAAAATAGCAGGCTTTGGCAGGGGCTTTAGTAGGGTCCGCGTGTGCTGTAGATCCTACCCCTTAACATTCCTGGTCACTCTCGGGTGGCGCCCTGGTGAGGCGTGTAGCTTACAATGGGTACGATGTCGTATTGTGGCCAGCGTATCTTGTGTATAGAGTCTACGAAACTTACGCAGATGGAAATGCCGCGGGTGCATAGTGGGTGATCCACTGGAGCTGCCCCCGCGTAGCAGGCGTACTGCTCGTGGGTTGTGGTAGTTTGTCAGTCTTGTGGTAGGTAAAGCCCGTATCAATTTATTGCGAGGCAGTGCTAATTTCACAAGTAGGATGACAACTTCTATGTTTTTTAGTTTAATGGTAGATGATTTCTTTAGGAGAAACATATGGCGGCTGCTGCGGGGCTGTGTACCAGAAAGGTACTCGCCACGTAGCAGCCACGTGTCTTGTATGCGGCTGATGCGTATTCATGCTGAGTGACACATTTCCTTGCTCCTGCGTGCTTCACCCAGTGGTTTCCGGCCTCGAAAGTCCAAGTAGTTATCCTGCTGACTTACCTCTCGTATCTTGGACTACCTGCTTGGCTAGGGTCCCCCGTGTCTGCCGCAAGGGGAGCGACGTTAGGTTGGTGTTAAGTTGCGCGGTGAGTGACTACGAACCTCCCCGGTTAGTGATGCGACGTGTGATTGCAACGGGCGTTCACTAAGGCGAGTAGCTTGACGAATCAGTGGATCGGAAGCTACTTTTTGTGGGTATTTTGTGGGTTGCTCGACCTTATTATGGTATGCCTTTACGGTAGCGGCACTAGTGTTGGTGCGAGTAGCTGACCCAGGATTTCTGGTGGGAGAGTAGAGGTGAGCAGCTGTTAGTAAATCTAGGGTGCTGGTAAGTTTCTCTAGTATCAAGCGCTGGCGTTGGAGTGATAACACGCGGGGTAGGTGCCCCTTCACTAGATTAAGTTGCACTCCAATACTGAGGAAATATGCCTCCTAGGGGTGGCACTCCGCCAACGGCAGCGAACGCGGGTAGTGAAGAAACACTATCTCTTGGAGAGATGCTGGAGCATGCAGAGAAGCTGCCGAAGGTCGGGGGTGTAAGCTTCAGTAGTAAGTCAAAGCGATGGATCTTCTGCTCGAGAAAGCTGGGCGTGAGGCATTATCAGTCATTCTCAGCTGATCGCTACGGATTTTATCGGGCGTGGCATCTTGCGTTAAATGCTAGAAATCTTCATGGTGTTGATGTAAACTCTCACTTTAGGAAGCCGGACGATGACTTCTCGGAGGTTGTCAAGGACCTGCCGAAGATTCCAGGGGTAACTTTTAATGAGGCATCGCGTCGTTGGATAGCCCAGAGACAAGTGCGAAACTTACGAGTAAGGGCGGCGTTCCCCGTAGGTCGCTATGGCCTTTTGAAGGGGCGCAAGCTTGCAGCAGCTTTTGTGAACTCGCTGACTCCAAAAGAGTACGATAGCGACTCTAGAATGACCTCGAGAAAAAGCAGCTGTGCGCGCCGTACAGCGGGAGACTATCGGGAAGATATTGGGGTGCTGTTGCGGCAGAGCAAACATGGGGTACGTGACAACACCTGCATGCTAATCAACCAGTATAACAGCCACACGAGCGGAAAAAAATTGGCTCCGAAGCTGCCGTCAAAAGGACTACTGGGAACTAAGGGCGGGAGTAGTACACAACATCCCCATGCATCTGCAGACATACATCATCGAACAACAGTCAACAGCCAGGAAAGAATGGTGCAGCTGGGTTGCACCGCTATAGGCCACTCAGATGCGCGGCGACTGGACAGCTGCGATGACCAAACGCTCCCGAAGGTCCTACAAGGAAACAAAGGGACCACAGCATCTGAGACGGTAGGACTTGCTTATGAAGACACTAACTTGCAGGTGAGTGCTGGAGGAAATAATGCACAATAGGCGGGCTAAGCATAGTGATCTGTGAATGGGGCTTGTAATTACTTAAACAAAGCACATATACCATGCACGCTGGCGGCTTCCAGCGTAGGCGGTTGTATCATGTTCCGACAAAGGGCAGTGGTTTTGGGGGAGGTAAAAGTGCGAAGGCTGCACCGACTCGGCTGGGCGGCACGGTAGAGTTGAGGGCGTAAACGCGATAGGGCGAGCTGGCAGTGCATTTAGGAAAGTAGTGTGGGTACAAATACGGAATATTCTGATACAAGAATTCCTGTTATTTCTACGGCAGCGAAATTTTTGCAGGTACATACTAATGGGGATTAGCACACCCTTTAGCGCTGATACTCGGAAAAAAATCAAAGCCCATGCTTGTTTCGAGCTAGTGGGAATGTGCTTCAAGATTGGTTGGGCATGGCGCAAGGGTTTGGTAGGTCACACCTATTTAGCTATCCCAAGCGACAGGCAGTTGTAACCGGAATGGTTGCAGCATCGCCGCCTGGATAAGTTGCTCTTTCACACTGCATAATCCTGTATTATATCACGGCCTAAAGTAGAGCTTTGAAGTACTTGGGGTTCATGTGCACCAACACTTTTACTGTCTTATTCTTACATTTCACTCTGCAGGAAAACACCTGCGCGCCGGCCAAACGGGGCGCGGAAGGTGATCTATTCCGCGAGGAAAAAATCAAGAGGAGATACCACTCAATGCAAAGCGAAGTGCAAGCTGTGGTGGGGCACATACCAGCGTCGAGCTTAGACCACAATAGACCTAAGTCTGATGATTCGCACACTTGGAATATAGGGGAGTATGGTTTAAGGAACTCTGCAACGGAGGTACAGCGGTGTGCAAAGGAAGTA
Source organism: Nephromyces sp. MM_2019 (assembly GCA_015657535.1). Classification (NCBI taxonomy): domain Eukaryota; phylum Apicomplexa; class Aconoidasida; order Nephromycida; genus Nephromyces; species Nephromyces sp. MM_2019. The sequence continues at coordinate 53,722 of JADHZB010001489.1, read as the reverse complement.
CAGCGGGACCTACAGATACTAAGACTGGATAATGTGGATAGCAAAGAGCCACATCAACAGAGTCTTATTGTCGACCCGACAATCTCGCCGGCTTATTCTGCTAGCTGCGTAACGGGAAGTGATGCAGAAATAGGTCCTGCTTCACTTCCTCCTGGCTGGCTGCCACGCGAGTCAGGGTTTTCAGAGTTATATGGCAGCGCGTTCATGTTAGAAAATCAGGTTTGGTGCGCTGCCGGGGATTTTCATTCAAAAGACATTAACTCTGCAGGCGGTCCCATGATCCCCGCAGCCGCTTCTGGGGGATACCCTCGATCTCAGGGTAGCAACGGGATTTCTCCATGGTGGGAAGAGGCACCATGTGATAACCCTGCCAACTCGCGAGCTGTCGATGCGGCGACGCAGTCACCTTCATTTGACACGCAGACATATGACATAGAAACAAACATAAATATCCTTAGATTCCTTACACTTCACATAGCTACGTTGTGCATACCAAACATGAGCACCGACGAGGCTAGTTATCTTAGGGATTGTACAGTTTTACAAGGGCTGCTTTCACAGTTGTGTGCTCCAAATGAGAGCCTTTTGATTCGGTACTTCCAGGTGTTTATACAACATTATATGCAAGCCTACGTACTCCCAAACGAAATCGAGTACTCGGAGCAGGTGCGTTACGTTCGCTTATTTCTGCAAGCCGCAAGCAGTTGCTTGAAGGAAATTCTCCTAAACTTCAGGGCTTCTCAAGGGCATGAGAACGGGAGCAATTGCATGCCAACGGGCCGCATCACCTGGAATGCTGTGCCCGGTCCACTATGGTAGCTTTTCTGCGGCCACGAGATAACCTCATAATGGTGTGTCCACCTCCCATCACGGCTGTTTTCAGGCTACCAGCAATACCACCATGGTGTAATCGAAAAGGAAATTTCAACCTTTTCAGAGGATAATGCCTATACTTGGAGCCCGTATCCTCGACTAGGCTGGACTTTAGGCGATAAAAAGAAAGCGCTATTGTAGGTATACAGCGACAGATAGCGCAGGTCATGGCTTGTGTCTAGAGTGCACTAGTGCTCATGACGATGCTGCTATCTCATTTTTTTAATTTGAGTTTCAATGAAATCGCAAAACCATCTTGAGACGTTGCTCTCAAGAAATATTGCAGACAACCAGCATTAAAATTTGATTTCTCTCATTTTTTTGCTAGAACATAATTAACTACTTTATATTTCGTGCATCGATGCTCATGACAGCCTAGTTAGCGAGCGCCAATAAAAGATTTTATTGAAGATACGTTGGCCCGTATACTGCACCGAAGATTTGTGGTTCCATTGTGCAACTCATGACCTGTCATTTTTAAAAGCAGTCAATCCATGTGGCCAACATCTCTGTTGTAATACAAGTGAATTATCTAGACAACCTGACCATGCTAAGATAGCTTAGATACCTCGCGTTATTGCACCAGCGTTAGAAAATGTCAGCGTTACGAAACTTGTGGGCAACCTGGGTGCAAGCTTCGTTTGGGAATCTTGAGAAAGTAGGATGACACCTACGTATTAGAAGTTCATAATTGTGGTAACGTAAAATTGTCGCTGTAGATTCGATGCTAGTGAGTGAATAAGCAAGACGATTTCCCACCAATGGAATTATATAGTATGTGCTTGCAAACGTGTATCTTCCCCTACTTCGTGAATCTGGAGCCCATTAAGAGTGCAGACTGCAGGAAATTCCAAGCGTCGAATATGATCGGGATGCAGCTCTGCACGCTAGGTCGGGAGCTCCTTCTCAGGATTCAGATTACGTCAAGAATGCTCGAAATTCTTCTAAATGGCAGTTCAATTTACTCACGACGCTTTCAAGCATCCCCACGCTTAAATGCATAACGTGTTGATACAATCACGTAACCTTTGGCGGCGGTTCATTAGCTATATACTAACAAGCAACAAGTGCACGCAGTATGCCCTACCTGCCATACAAGTCTTCTTATTCGCTGTTGCCCGTAGACTCAACGCAAAAGAAAAGCTGATATTTAACGAATTAACACTGCTTCATAGTGTTATCATATTTAATTGAGCGTAGAACTCTTGATACGCCTGCGCTGCCTAGGTTCACACAAACTTTCCTGGCTAATAACTTCTAGTATTCCAAGAAATGCAAACACCACTGAATTTTCAGTGGCACCCCAGCATGAAGATTCGAATATTTCGTGAACTTTGACATATTTTTCGGGAATGAGATAGTCCCTGTCAGAAAGCGTACTTTCGCTCTACGTTTAACTACTGAAGCCCTTGATAAAGTATTGACTTTTATCGTCATAAATCTCAACTACCCCCTTATGTTGGTGTCCTAGGTGGCATAATACGCCTTCAAAGGTTATTTAGGTCCGATAAGTTATCATTTAGACTCTGCAGGCGAGCCACGCAAAAATTCTGGCGATAAATGCACCTTAAAAAACTTGCTAAAAGGAATGGAGAAAGCTAGGCAGTTTCGTGCTTTCTGAAATGAAAAAAAAAGTGGTAATACTGAATTACCTAAGCAAGGAATGAAGGGAGAAAAACAAACTCACATCCTGAACGTTTCATAAATGCCTGCAATTTCTTTCGCACTCATTTTTTCGACTCAAAATATATAGCTTTGGCAGATATGTGTAACACAATAAGAGAGTAAACAGAACTATAGATCCTTTGAAATAATATGAGGAATAAACAAGATTATTATTAATAGCTTAATGGCCTCTACAAAAACAAGACTAAAACATAAATTGGAAGTCGGGCGAATAAACACACTAAGAAAGGGCTGAAAATTAGATGCCCCAGATATATCAAAGAACTTCTCATCCAATGGGAACTCACCCATGAGGCCATAGGATAGAGTAAAATACTTTAAAGCTATAACGAGTATGCTAAGACAGAAGAGCATACTCCTGTATTACTAAAACGGGCTAAATAGGCATGATTTCATCAGCTGAATTTGCCCGAAACAAAAAATGCACTCATCCATAAAAGGGATACAGCTGCAAACAAAAATATATAAGATGGCATAAACAACGGTTATAGGTTACAACAACGCTCGTAAGCATCAAGCACCAAAAAATAGATTCTTTCCCGGTCAAAAACTTAAGCAAAAACAAGAGCTAAGCTAGGGAAATTCCCAATGCTAGTCTTGCAGAAAGCCTAGCGAATACTTGTTATACCTTTTTAATTCCATGAAAAAGCTTGTTATAAAAAACCTCTACCACGGCAAAATATTTCATGTCATTTCCACCCCAACAATTATTATAGCAAAGCAAAAAGCAAAGTGCTAATAATCAGAAAACTGCTTAGCCAGATTTGTAGCATTTGTAAGTATGCAGAACTGATACATTGCTATGCAGGAGCTCATAGCCCCAGCAAGCATTCTTTCTTAATGTAATAAACTCTTTAAAAAATCGTCATCCTAATACAGAATTTAGGTAACCTTCGGAATGCCACACTTAATTACGAACATCATTGAATTATCCTCCAAAAAAAATCAGAAATAAACACCTTACCTGAGATGATTCCGGGAGATATGATTCCTTTATTTCCAATAGTTTTGAAGTGTACGTACTCCAAGCCAAGGTGAAAAAACGCAATGAAAAAGGAAGAAATCGTTACAGCGAATAGGGATCTGTATCAAAGATTTCCAAAAGGAGTAAATTTGAAAAAATACTACACATACCACATATATCTAGCAGCAAAGGACTGCCTGGCATACTGGAAGCGATTAAAATCAAAGTAATAAGAGTATTTCCCGTTGCAGACCGGTGTCAAACAGCGTTGCATGAGATTACCATCATTCCAATGATCGAAAGACCATTTCGTGCAACAAAAAAGATGAAAAAGGAGAATATCTTGATAAGCTGACTTCACGCTAGATGGTGGCTAGTGTGTGAATAACCTACACGTGCTACCTCTATCCTTCCTTACTTCTGACTTGGTGTAACCTTATTCCAGTTTACTTCAAACCATAAATTAAACACAACACGAAAGAAAATTCTTCAATCTCGTCTTAAAACTGACCGTAGCAAAATCAAATGGTTATAAAACACCTTAGGTAAGTGTTAGTACGCTGAGTCATAAAAAGTCTCCAAACACATAGCCCCCGTGCCGGTATCACCAAGCAACAGATATTGGCTTGCAAAAATAAAAGAATATACCATTCTAAACAAAAATCAACATACTTAAAAAAAGCAAAGATTAGAGGAAATTCGGCACTTACATGTTATAAATATCAAACGCAGTGGCGAAGCACAATATGCCAGATAGGGCTGTCCACGCTGAGAATGTTCGTACGTACAGGCTGTTCGCTAAAATAGGGGGAAAACAAAGCTCCGAATAAAAGGAGTTGTGCAGAAATGGTATTTTCCAGCCAAAAATAGACACTTGCTTATACATGAAAAGACATCAGAAACAATCTAAGCGAGAAAAAGTTAGAGATCAACCAGCTTAACACATCACAGCCTGCATCACAGTCGTAGCAACAGCAACTCTACAAAAAATAATTACACGAAAAACATGTAAACAGCGGAATATACCATCCAATTCCAGCTAAGACTATAGGTAAGCAAAATTATGTATTACCTGAGGAAGGATAAAACATAAAATGGTGCAGCATACAGTAGGCAAAGATAAGTCACTTAACTGAATATTGCAGATAATGGATAAATGCGTGTAAAACCGTAAACATTCTACGAAATGCTTCCACCTAGGAGTGGGGACTTGGAAAATAGTCCTTGGCGCAAAAGTTCCGGTTTTCCCAAACTCATTGCAACAGATATCCCCCGCAAGATCCCACAGAGAATTAGCCACAAACGAAGAAAAAAAGCCTCCATCACGCGTGACGGTAAAATTCTGCAGCTATAGAGCGAGCTTATAATTGTGAAAAAAAAAGGAAACCGCTGTATATAAAACTACTAGTATTAATCGAAAAGATAGGCGTCCTTTCTCTTCAACACAACCGCCTATGCCCCGGAAAAGCACTGATTTGTGCTTCTCCTAGCTGGTTGATGTGTGATGGATCGTAGCAGCCACGTGTCCGCACAATTTCTTGACACTGCTCTCAGCGTATGTACACACAGTCTTCAGCATAACTACGCACATAAGGTCTTCAGTACATGCACACACACATGGTCTTCGATGTGTGCACACATACGAAGTTTTAACACACAAGATCTTCAGATGTATCCGCACACACAAGGTCTTCAGTGTATATCAGCGATGCTATGTTAAGTCGTGGGGATAACGCAGCCGCTTCTTAGAGTAAGCAATCAAACTAGTGAATGGCACAACGAAATTACAGCCATATTCAGTCGTACGGTCACGTGGAATACGATAACTAAAATTAAAGTTAATATTTCTCCTTATACTGCTTATGGTGATAAATTGTGTAATGCAGGAGGAGGTACACCGAAGATTACACCTAAATCTAGGGGTGATTTCTTCTATTTCCAATACGAGTTACGTAAAGGGCCAACGAAAAACACGGCACTGCTGGAAATAAAATATGTGTAGCGGAAATTTATTTTTGACTAGAAGCAGATTTTCGAGCTTATTAAACCGATTCATTCCAGTGGAGATTGGTATAGTTAGTGCTTGCGCGAGCGAGCCTCTAGAGTATTCAAAGTCATAGAGCACCTACGGTTCAGTTTATCAGTTGTCTGCATAACGAGTCTGGAGCTTTCATACACATGGTATCTTAGAGTGTAATGCTGTCAGGCCAATGGAAAGTATTCACTGCTATATCACCCGTTAGCACACTACGCTAATGGCCAATGCTGCTTCTTGATTTAATCCTGAGAAATCAGGTTTTCTATAAGTGTAACGCTCTTGTTCAAAGGAGTGGCAGCTTTATGAATTTCTCCACTATGTTGTTTATGATAGCATCTATAGGTAGATACATTGACAGCAGAGAGAGTTGGCTGCAATTATGATGTGGCAAAAATTTCAGAACAGGTTTAACTCTCTCTGTCATCATTACGAGAAAGCTCTCCATGCTTTCTTCGAGCTTAGTTTTATTATTAAATTCTCCGCTAATATATCATCTTGAAGCTTTTTGCATCGAAAGCCAGAAGGTATCTAATTGTGCTGCAGATGTAGCTCCCTAAATAAAAATGTGCAAACAAGCATAAAAAAAGCAGTGCATCCCATCTTGTACTCGAATTTTAAAATATTTCCCAGTGAATACACGTAATACTACCCCATTTAGCTTAGGCAGTAGCTAAACTTGTGTTCGCGTAGTTTTTGAAAGTCTGTCCATAAATATATCAACCGCATTGCAGGTAGTGATATAGATACTATTTCTGGAAATGAAAATGCGCGTAACGTTAGTACGATAAGTTATGTTATCACTCATTCTGTAGCATCCCGAAGTATGCCTCCAGGAGTCTTACCCCAAGGAATAGACCTACTACGAAGGCAAAAAATTTTCATATCTTATCTGTGTCTCATCCCATGTTTTGGTCTACTAAATAACCTAGGCAAATTCTTTTGTCTTACACGTCACAAAACTAGCATTATTGCTGCAAAAAATCGTGTAATTTGCGCCATCTTCCATCTTTTCTCGTAGGGGTACCGGTAACCCTCGCTCAATTTTTTGTGATTACTGAAACGCTTACGCCGTGAAAGTTACTTTTATGCGAGGAAATAATGAGTTCCGCAATATCCTGTCATACCCTCAAAATTGCACTCACACAAAGTGAAGGCGCGAGATAGTTAAACACTTCATGCTTGAGAAAATACAGTCACAGGCACTAAGTAGTCATAGGCAACACGCCTGCCAGATTGGCAAAAAAACATAATCTCATTATCCTAGTTGTAATTTTCAAAATAGCCCTTTTTTTCTGAGAAATCGCTAGATTTGTGAAGCCTGAGACAGTAAGTGCTTTACCTATAAAGTACTTCAAGGTGCAGCCATGCTTCTGTGTTGTTAATCTTTCAGACGTCAAGAAGCGAAGCACGCTCGCAATACGCAAGGATAACTCTACATGTTCTTAAATTTTGTGCGTTCGGGTAAGCGATATTTTTAGAATTAAAAAAAGTTCAGTCGGCCACAGTTATAAAGAATTCCACGAAATCTCAATCATTACCTGCATGCACAAACGTAATCAACTGAAAATTCAGTGAAATTCTCAGTGGTTGCTAGAGAAGTGTCTTGTGCTAAGGGTAAGGCAGCATGGCATGGAGCTTTGAAGTTTCTGCCGCCATAGACAAGACGCATAAGACAGCTTATCTACACCTGCTACACAAGAATGTTGCTTTCCTTACTAGCCCACGGTATGGTTAGCTCATTACTGAGTTGATAAGCAGGATGCTTGTAGGAATGACCTGCATAAGCTGAGGCAAGCTACAAAGCCATAATGTCAGCTGCAAGCCAATGTTAAATTAAAGGCAGTAGCAAATCTCCGCCATTTCTGAATTATCCTCCCTGGACAAAAAAATTGGTGATTACAAATATTACGCAAAAAAAAGAAACAGCGTTATGGGTGTGCGATCGTCACTTTTATTAGTTGAAAATTTGCTAGAAAAAATGATGCAACTTCTTTCTAGAGTCACGCTGGCTTCATTTCTTCTTATCCTGCGCTATTCATGAACTTTAAAAAACAAGATGCTACGCAAAATTGAACAGAAGAGTAATCTTTGAGACTTTTTCTGTTACGTTATAAATTGTGGCCTACCTTTCTTCCACAGAAGCTGCTTCAATGTAATATAACATTTGGTTTCTCGTGCTTTCTTCAAGATGGTAGTCGATTCCTAGCACCTGAGCTAAAATTACAGTAGGTCATGGAATTAGAGTTTGCGAATATTCAGCAGTGACTGTCATTAGTGATACACAAAAGCACGCGAAAATAGCGGTGCAGCTGAGTGAAAACAAATCTGAGTACGTATTGCTATTTGTAAGGATATAGCATAACTTGAAAAGTGAAGAATTTAAGTGGAGGTTTTTGCCATTTGTAAGTTTTTCTGTAAGTAAAGGTTTTTGGGGGGTTTATTACTTGGATACTAAAATGGTATAGCCTCAATAAATCTCTTTGCCACCTGTCTCGATTAAAAATAATTCGAAGGCCACAAGTTAAATTTTTCATATTCGGTGTAAAGCGTGGAGTGCAACCAAAGTTCATTATTTTCCAACTCTGATGCTGCCCATCATGGGCTTTTGGAGCAGAAAAGATACGAGTAGTATAAGTGTCACTGCAATTAATAATAGACTGTTATGCTCCCCAGATAAAATATTTATTCCTATTTCTTGCTAGCCAGCGCATTTTCACTCACGTTTCATTATTTCAAGACGACTGCAATTTTTTTTTGCCGCACTTAGTAATTATTTAAAGCTTTGAAGTAAAAAATTTATGGGATTATTCTGCTATGACAGCAATGGGGGGGCGCCCATAAGGATATTGGTAGCTATTACTCCATTGATTACCATAAAAAAATGAGGAAACTATCTTTATACCACACAATGTAATTTTTTGCTCATTTCGAGCTTACCTATAGCGAAATCCACGGCAGTTTCAAGAGCGTGATAAATTGCATCGGTTGGTCCGCGCAATTGCGAAGCGTCTATCCATTGTGAGCTATTTTCACATGACATTGAAAAAATTTCTTCTCCATCTGATACTTCATCTTCTTTTTCACATGTGCTGGCCCCCTTTTCCTGTAGTTCCAACTCAAAAAGTTTTTTTTGAGTTTCCCTGAGGAGCAGCACGCGCTATACCTTGTATCTGATTTATTGGATGTTTACTCTTTAAAATATGTAAGTAAAAGTTGCATGAAAATATATAGCGCTTCCATTATAAAGAAGTTACCGCTGCTAGCTAAAAAGTAACACAAACCACTAACTACCTACTGACGCGACAATTCTTGGTTTTACGCAACTTAATTTAGCTGCAAAACAATGAACAGGGCATTGGAAAATATGTGTGCGAATAAGTAAGCCCTTATACGCTAAAATATTGAAATTATAGGATTTCAGGCATTTAAAGGATAAGAAGAAAATACATAATTAGCTAATGCTTAGCAGTGTTTACGCATATCTACCTGTGCTAACTAAAGTGTGATTTCAATATGGAGACAAAGTTTTGTTACTTGGTCCAATCATACGTTAAACCTCTAGCTTTTTCCGCTGGAAATATTTTAACCGGATTGAGCTTTTCCTGTTTACTATACAGAAAGCTTCAATTCCACATTGTGGAAATCTCAGCAAGAACTTCAGCATATATTTTCTCATGGAAAGTTTGAGCACTTATCGTGCCTTTGCAAATGATGGAGTAGGTAAATAGCTCATGTGTGGGACGAATTTCCTATCCTATCATATAACTAGCGTTAATTAATATAGTGTTTTTTCATCCTCAAACAAAAGAGAATATCACTTTCACCTTTAAACAGGGCTATAGAGTATTTTTGGAAGGTTAAAAATATGAGCTCTACATATCATGCATAACGGAAGACTAAAGTAAGGAATAATATAACTCAGAATTTAGAGAGGCGACCTTCACGAAATGAGTTAACTGCTTTACTATTTAATAAAATAATAAGTTGTATCTTATTAAGCATGCCAACGCCTTTAAAGTCGTAATGGAGCGCTTATGTAATTTGCACACCTTTCAACAGTCTCAAGTATTGCACACTCTGAGTGCATCCTAGCGCTGAAAACATCTTTGAGTACCGTTGTTCGTTGTAGTATTGCGCGAGAATCATTTTCTGCTCCCGCCAGCGCGGTGTCAACATCTTTCCATTTAATTTTGGACAGTGCGGTAGCACCACTGTTCTTTAAGTGGGCCTTTGAAGGTAAGCTTTCTAATTTTTCTTTTGCCACCGACGTGCCACTAGAATCTATTTGGTATGAAGCTAGTGCATTTGCTCCATTTGCTTGCTTACGCGTTTCGATGCTCTTCTGGTTTTTTTCGTATTCTGCTATTTTCGAGGGCACCAGAGCGGTTTCTTTAGCCTCAACAGTCTTGCTGCCGCGTCTCGGAAGGCAAGGGAACCAAAGACTTCTCTTAAACGAGCCTTTAAAGCACAAAGGCATTAGAGATAACTTTGGAATGTAGAGAAATACGCGCTATATATTACTCTCAAGTTCTCCTGAACTTTCCCATTACTATTCGATGATATGATGGCCTTCCCTGGAATATTTTTTCTTCGTTGGACTGTATTCTGGATTCCGGCTTTAGCGCAATTATTTGCGCGGTGCGGGGTATCATTAAAAGTAATCTTTTCAGCAACTCCGCTCTAGCTGCTAGTTATGCAGGAACTTTCTCTTGGAAGGCATCTTTCATAATCGTGACATACAGGTGATCGCTTGGATCTGCCTATGAATTATAGGTTATACAGCAGAAACTTGTTTCCAAAAATTTGCTGTTTTCATGGACTCGTGCGAGGGTTATGCTTTCATACTTTGCTGCGTTAAAAATATTATCTCGTTAATGGGCTTACCTCTAGTATATCCAGAACAATCGCACTGTCCGGGCTAAAAAACAATTTATGCGTAGCACCGAAGAATTATATAGATCGTTATGTATTATTTTCAGAAGTAACAGGCATAATTTTTACCGGCAAAAAATATTGCATGGCAAACAAAAACTTTATGCGAATTTTGCGAAGAATGAAATCAAAGAATGTGGTATTTTTTTCTTGCAAGCACTGGCAAGGACAGAAAGAAGCGTTGCTAAGCAGTATTGCCAAGGAAAATGGAATAGTTTCGAGGATCTTCAGTCGGTCAGAATGAAGAAAAACATAAGCAATGATAATCTCCTACTTTTTTATGTTTCTGGGCAAGCTACGGGCACAGTATTACAGACATCTCGGTAGGACACAGCCATGTCTGAAACAGCAATGTGCCTTGCTAGACAATTGACGTTTTCGCGAACTTATCATAGGCACCTAACACGTACATGTGACTCCAACACTCTTTCTAGACAGCAAAGTTCCGGTAGCTAAAATACCGGGGGGGTTAAACCACTTCACAAAATAATCAAGAATATGACAATTTTAAAGTACAAGCTACCAACACCAAAGCACCAAACGCTCTGGATTTATAGTTAACCTCAAAAGCGGAAAATTTCTTTTGTAGACGAAATTTAAAAAAAATCCTACTTTAATCTAGAAAGATGTACTAACCCACGAGGACTACGCTCACACAAGCTACGTGCGCCTCACTAAGGGTTTATCCTTTTCATGCCGAGCTCTAGCCGCTAAAGCTGTAATAATGGGTGAACCCAATAACCAGTGCGTTAACCTAAGAATTATCTGCGAATTATTAATTTCGAAAGGCAGTATCATTTCATTGTTGATTTGCTAACCGTTTCTAAAGCTATAATCTCTCCTTGCTTACATTATATCGCGCATAAATCAGGACTAAGTATCAAAAATCCTGTTTATCATGCCTACAGAAAGAGGTTTTTACGCAAAACTATGCGGAATTTCCCTGATGCAAGGCCACTCTAAAACGCCCATATACAAGCCTGTGAATTCTTATGCTTTTATTCTATCCTTAACTTCAAATTCAGAAGGCGAATAATTGATTATATAAAAATAAACGCTTCAAGTTAAACCAATCAATTTTATAGTCTTCTATTTTTAGTGTCTGAGGTGAATGCCTGTACTTTTGTGCTATCCTTAAATTAAAATTTTGAAGCGGATACATTGGTTTAGGTCGCAGGAAAAGGATTTAATCTTTGGACATCAAACTCTGCAAATTTATTATGGGAGGAGCGATTCATGTTGCGCAGTCTTTTCATGCAAAATAAAGCTACTTTTTCTACCTAAAAAGTACCCTAGGCCTTAAGATGAAATGCTGTCTCATTGAATGTTGTAGCAAAATCAACGACCATAATCCATATCTCGACTAGATTATATTTTCTACGGGTAATCATCTTTAAAGATCTTCACAACAACTTTCAAGAAAATCACTTAATTTTATCATGCTGGCAATAGAATTTTTTTCCTTTGAATTCCCACGTCCGTTTCAGCGGAGCATTTGAATAGCCTCCGAGCTATGGCACTACATCATTCCCTAGAATACTATTATGAGCTGCTTAAAAGGATTTGTTAAGCTAGAGTTGTGGATATATCTATCAAAAAGCATTTGGAGAAGCAAACAGTATGGATACATCACCAGCAGAGCTGCAAAGACTCAACAAGTTTACTTTTACATTCATTAATTATTTAAAGAATCTCCGTTACTAGTTTAGGCTTGTACCATAGTATGTGAAGGATAATCTCGAGCGCTGCAAATAAAATTTGCAGCACACTATACTGTGGTTACGCCTTTGCATCCTTTTCGTTTGAATTTGATTAAATTTCGTAAATATTTCGTGCTGGCAAGCTAAAATTGCAATGCTTCGTTATAAAACTTACACAGAACGTACAGTGATCATCAGAAGCTAGCTCCAACGCTTACATGTAACCTAGGCTATGCATCATAAGCAAGCTCTAAAGCTTGCATAGAACCTAGGCTAATCCTCACTTGTTAGCTCGAAAACTGAAAACCATCTTGATTACCATTTAACCTTGTCAATACCTTGCTCTTTGGAAGACAGAATCTGAACTTACTAGACCTGTTGTTTAAGAATCCAATAGGCTGCAACTGCAGTTTCTCCCTCGAAAAAGCAGCAAGTATCTTGAACATGATCTTTTCCCCCACCTGCAGGTTCTACTTTACATTCTCTCTCTTAAAAATACATTGGAAGAATAGCATTAAAAACGCTAAAAAGGTTATCTGCCCTCAAAAATATTATTGAAAATCCATTTAAAACACGTTTACAGTAACTAAATTTGTTTCTAAAAATATACCAAAGAAAAATTTTTTGTCCTGAAACTTAAATTTGCACTCAATAGTTATTTAAAACTTGTTTTAGAAATGCTTTTGCTTTCTCTGTTTTCTAGCATACATGCACAGGGTATTTGTAGCCCTTGGTGATACCGGTATGCGATGGCTCCAGTATATATATATTTAGGATCATTCTATGATGGCAGTTTGGCAGCTGCAGTTTTATACGGAAACCATGTCACGCTATTATAGCCGCTTCAAGTACCTTCAAGAACCCTAGCATGGACTGCACCCTTTTTTTAAAGTACTGAAAAGGAATCGCGCAATGTAATATTAAACAGCGGCAGCCTTTGCTGTTGCTGCTGTATCAGTGGCACTACTTCCAGTATTATCGGAAAAGAACAACGAAAATGCACCAAAAGGTATATTTTTGATAGCTTAATGCATTGAAATTTGATATAAACTGTTCAGAATATCATCATATGGCCAATCAAGAAAAGGTACTAAGGCCTACAATATGATATCATTATCATTATTTTAATAATATAAAATCTTTTTAGTTAATGACCAGCCAAAATATCATTTGTTGTACCCCAAATAAATTTTTTTCTATTCTTTTGAAAAAAGGTTGTTTTCAATATCTTTAATGTTTAAACTTTTTTTTTGAAGAAAATGATATTTTTACGATCAAAAAATTGATATATACTAGAAGATGTATCAATTAATTTTAGCATATTTACTCTAGAAAATTGATATGTATTTTGAATATTTTTTCTTTATATTTGCTGTCAAAATCAAAAAAATCTCTTATAATAATTGGTTTCTTTTATTTTAAAATTACTTTTTTTCTATACGCGAAAGCTAGCAACGACAAATATGTTTTTTTCCATTGTTTCTTGTTTGGAATGAAACTTCAGAGCAAAAATGTAGTGCGAAATGATATTGACAAGGAAACTTGCAACTACCGTATTCAGTAGATTTACCTCCTCAATGTTAAGCGATTTACCTCAAGTCTAGCGACTACCGTATTCGACGGCTTATTTACCTTGTGTTGCAAAATGTGGAGGGATGTGCCTTGAAGCTAACAACTTCTGTATTCGGCAGCTTTATTTTGCTCTTCAATGCAAGTGCATCCACCTCAAATCTAGCAACTGCCCTCTCCCGCAATCTTAAATCGTCAATCTCACGACACAAGCTAGATACCATTCTCGCACACACTGCCTCACGCATGGAACTAGAATCAGTCATCATGTGAAACCAGCAAATATTAGTTAAAGTTATTTCGAGCCTTCAGACTTTAGTTAAACATGTAATCCATCAGAGTAGGAAAATTCGACCTCTCAGCATCGCATATATCTTGTTGTCTTTGAAGCTTTTAAGCAGCTCGTCAGCTTTCTTCCCTGCATGGAGGCATTTTGCAGGAAAATTATTTCCTATTCTCATAATTGCACGTACTCAGGTTCCAGTCAACTAGTGCTTCACTTGATAATACTGAAATATATGCTTACTTATTCACAAAATTAAGGTATAAGAAGTATTTTGTAAGATGGAACAGGGGAAAAGCGTGATGAGGTACATTACACCACAAGAGCCACTTGATATGGCATCCCACCTGATAGAAGCTCTACCTTATACGTTACACAACGTAAAGGTAATTCCCTCTCTGAAGGTCACAGTCCGAGCCGACTACGAAGATGAAATAGTGAAGAACAACAGAGTTGCTCTCGTAGGTGGTGGTGGATCCGGTCATGAACCTGTGAGCTTTTTTGTAGTTTTTTATTTAATTTTGATGATATTTTGTTTCTTTGTGTGTGTTGCTTTTTGATATTTGAGGATATTCATTTATTTAATTTTGAGGATATGTTGTTGCTCTTGATGCTTTTTTTTACCCCTTAACTCCCTCCTTCCAAGGAGGATTTGCACTCGCATCACCCTTCATCATGAAGAAAAATCATTAAATTTCCTTTTTTGTGTGTGTGTTTTCTTCAATATACAATAGAGATATTTAAAATATGTAATGGAGGAGATATTTCGTTTCACGATGCTTTGATGTTATTCCATGAAGAGCTATAGCTTCTTGATATACGTTTGACTAAATATATTAAGTTCTAGCGTATATATTTAAGCATACCAATTCCACTAGTTGATGGGCATCTGAGGGGTATCTAGACCTCTTCCTGCTTGAGTGTTTCACTAAATGTGGGGCGATTTATGTGCAGGCTCATGCAGGTCTCGTTGGGAAAGGTATGCTCACTGCAGCTGTTGCTGGAAATATCTTTGCCTCTCCGGGTGTAGATGCCATTCTAACTGCAATCAAGACAGTTACAGGTGAAATGCTGTGAATGAGTCTATTTCCCATTATCTAAACCCCCCATTTCGAATCACTCTGTAAACTACTCTGTATCCCAAGCAGCACACACAGGTTAAACCCCTATTTGCGTAGCTATCCTGACTGATTTCAAAGCATCATTGAGTCAATTGATATCGCTCTTTTTAAGCCCTTTTTCATTTCATTATAGGACCTGCTGGCTGCTTGGTAATTGTGAAGAATTATACTGGAGACAGGCTTAACTTCGGGCTTGCTGTGGAACGAGCACGCTTTTTGTACAAACTCAAGGTTGATATTATTCTTGTTGATGATGATGCGGCTATTTCAAGGAGGAATGCTGTTGGAAAAAGGGGCATTGCTGGGGTGGTAAGTGGTTCTGTTGTTTGAGTTTTCTGTTGATGTTTTATGCATTAAATTAAAAGCAATTTTTGCTGGATATTCTCTTTGAAGAACGCGTTCCTTTGGTGTATATTAGTGTCGGTATCTTTTGAGTTTTCAAAATACTTTTTCCCTTAATTTTTAGATACTTTTATGCTTCATATCCTCTTAAACTGGAAAATTTTGTTAAAATTGTCTAAAAAGATGTATGATTTGTAGTATTTGGTGGTTTTTAGGTGTTTTTATGCTTTATAACCTCTTCAAATAGTGCTATCATTGTTATCAAATTTTAATCTGCTGTTTTCTGGTCTATTTCCTCTTATGTAGGTGTGGATTCATAAGTTAGCGGGTGCTGCCTCTGAGCTTGGAATGAGCCTTGAAGATATTAAGTCTATTGCAGCTGGTGCAGCTGCTGATCTCGCTACTATGGGAGTTTCTTTTTCAAACGTGATGGTGTGTATGTGAATTTAGCATGTTTTTATGTGGGAATAAATCGTTCTATATGTGTGTGAAATGTATTTGATGAACATTTCAAATTTTAGCCGGGAAATTGCTATTTAAACAGCCAAAGTCCAACACCCAAACAGACGCAAAAACAGAGGCAGAAACACACGCACACACACAGGAACATGCGACTCGCATTTTATACTTTAAGATTTTTTTTTTAATTTCAAAGAGATTAATTTTGGGCAAAATCATTGCTTTTAGAGGATGACTAGCTGTTTTAGAAGCTATCATAAAATCAAAAATAATATGAAGTTACTGAAAGTTTATTCTTCAAGGAATCTATGAAAAGCTAATTTGAATGACGCTTAAAAATGGAAATCTTCATTTTATCAGGGTATAAAGGAGACATATGTACTTCTTCCAGAAAGTATCATACACACAGTTTATCTAGTTCTTCTCTTGTTTATGCCTTGTCTCAGTCTGCTTGTATACTCTATTATTTTTCTTCAGAAAGCCACTTTTGTTGTGCTTTTGATGTGTGTATGTTCTTTCTTGTTTTATTTTGAAGGTGTGCATCCAATATTGTGTGTGATGTTTTTTATTTCAAAGACACGATTATCTCACTCCTGTTGTCTTCTTGAGTCTGATTGTGAGCCTAGCGAGCCTAAACCCTGAACCCTTTTCTGAATAAAGTCAATCAAATTAGTCCTTCTATTAGCTTGAATTAAACAGCAATGATTGCACACACGAGATGCACATGATACTAGGGGTGTGTGTCTAGTTAATTATGCTTAAGCTGTTAAGCCTGTAAAAATTTAGAGCAAGAAAATCCATCTGAATGTGCTTTTTTTTTGTCTTTCTCTGGGAGGATATTTTTGAATGAAATGCTAGTTGCTGTCTACATTTTTCTACAACGAAAAACTACAAATTATCTGCGTTGATCATATAATTATGTAGTCTGGTAGAGATAATTGTCTAGGCTTTTAATATGAGTATAATATATTTGTACTGTTTATACAATTTTTCAGCGTTTAATGTAGCTGTATGTAGTGTTTTAGTTGTTTTGTTCTATAGCTGCTTTCAGGGTGTAAAACTGGCTTTATCTAGTCTGGTTATCTTTACGCTTCTTCACTGCTTTCGGGGTAACAAGTAGAAAGGCTGTCAACCCACACAAGTTCATTATTCTTCGTTTTATGTTTTACAATTTCTCAGCTTCCTGGAGTAGGAGGTCCACTACATGACGATAAGATAGTAGAAGATGGAACCCTAATGATTGAATTTGTAAGCTTTCATCCTCATCTCCACTTTTAAAGGCTTCTCACTTGCATGCCAGCAGAATATATATC
This sequence comes from Nephromyces sp. MM_2019, assembly GCA_015657535.1. Classification (NCBI taxonomy): domain Eukaryota; phylum Apicomplexa; class Aconoidasida; order Nephromycida; genus Nephromyces; species Nephromyces sp. MM_2019. Next base: position 36,442 of record JADHZB010001489.1, on the reverse strand, counting down.
TGAAGTTTCCCACTAAGTTGAGCTGCTTTGTTCTCTTATGTATGTGTCATGAATATGGCGAAGTCTGAAACCCCATGATGGGGCATGATATTCTCGTATTTTTCAGTTAAATACTCCCTCTTTCTTCCCTCTAGTGATATTCCTATTTCTAAAACCAAACACACGTTATTTGCTGGCATTTTGTGATTGAGAAGTGAATAAGGTATTCACCCATATTGAATCATGCTTGAACGCTGGGCTTTTCAGGCGAAAAAATTTACCTATCCATGTCGCACACACACATGCACACGCACAACAGAAAGAAGTAGGAGTGAGTACAGATTGAGAAGCATGCACACACACACACACACACACAAGAGAGAGAAGTAGGCGAAGTGAGGAGAACCCCCCTTCCACCTCTCTGTAAAGCTTGTAGTTAGAAACACTCTCCAGCCTTAACACACACATAGGACTGCCAAACGAAGCAAACTTTGTGAGTTTCTAGCTTTTTGATATTTTCTGAGTTTTATGATTTGCTTGAGGGTTTATCTGCAGAGATGTGTGTGCGAGCGTCGCTAATTACATCAGTATTTTATCTGTGAGATGTGTGGGTGAGAGTTGCTAATGAGTACTCTCTCCCTCTGTAGATTTGATAAGTGCAAAGTAATAATGAGGTATCACCTTAATCATGGGGATACCATGGATCATCGTTTTTGAGTTAGCACACACACAAAGATAAAAAGGTATCTTTATCGTTTTTGAGTTAGCACGCCCTCACACACACACATAAACAGAGGGAGATTTCACTATCACTCATGCACTCTTCTTGCTCTTTTGGATTTCTTCAGGGAAAGGGTATTCATGGAGAGCCAGGAGCTTCTACAGAGCCTGCAGCTAACTATGCTACGCACATAGAAGATGAGAAACTCTCGCCTTCAGATTTTGTGGCAAATCTAAATCCTGAGAAGTTGACTGCCAGAATTTTGCAGGTTTCTTATGGCTTCTCTTTAAGCTATGCGTTTCTATGTAATCTTCAGTCACTCATCTTCGTAGATAAATCATGATAGTCCTAGAAGATGAGGCAGAATTCTTTGTGTGTGCAGTTTGTGTTTTGCCTTTAAACTGTTTTTCGATGCTTTTAAGCTCTGATACGTAGACAGACTTCTAAGGATATTTGTATGTGTGTGTTGGAGCAGTAAGCTGCAGGCGGAAATATAGCAAATATCGCCTTAACTGTGTAGTATTATAGCACTCATTGCTTCAAGTATATAACATTACAGCACACACACATTGCTTGAAATATAAAGGATTGTAGCACGTACTACTTTAGCAGTATAGTACGCACAGCAAACACTACTTAAAGTATAAAACACAGAGCAAACATTACTTAAACTACATCACGCTGTAGGCGTTTTTTTGCGTGTGGAATCTCTGAATTTTACGTACTTTTAGGTTTTGTGTGTGCAGATGCAATTTTGATGTTTTCTGACTTAACTGCTTTTTATAGGCTATTTTTGATGATACTGAAGATTATGGCTACCTAAAGCATAGAAATTCTGGGCAGGAGGTTGCTATACTAATCAACAGCCTTGGTGGGTAGCGAATGGTGTGTGTTTTGACTAGATGATGCGCTAAAAGTTGCCTTTTTTATCTAGTTTTCCTGCATTCCCTGGGGGATATAAATTGGCTCAGATATGTTTGATTTAGTGGAAAGAAGATGCTTCAACTTTGTGTGTGTTGGTTGCTTAAGTATAGTTCTTAAAGCATTGTTTTCTACCCGAAAAAAATTGGTTGATTTCTGGGATGCTTTTGTGTGTGTGTTGCTTGTTTGAGTATTGCACTACTAAAAAATTTCTTTGCAGAGAAAAATTTGATGGATTTCATCCTGAATACTCTTGTTGTGTGTTGCCTACTTCATCATATGTAGAAAGATTAACCTACTGATTCTCTGATGCACTTTCATTTCATCAATTTTTTTTGCAGAATTTCTCAATATTCATCCTCCTGATACTTCCATAAGCACACAGAATATTGAGAAGAAGAGAAGCCTTTTTTTTTTTCAGGAGGAACGACTTTCATCGAGTTGAATTTGATAGCGAAAGAAGCTGTGCGACTACTTGAAGCTTCTTATGCATTGCGAGTGAAGCGAATGCTTACAGGTACCTTCGTAAGCTCTCTAAACATGTTGGGATTCTCAATCAGCATTCTTCTTCTAAGCGATATGAGGTAGTTTTTATCTATTCAAAAGCTATTGCGTGTGCTTCCTGATAATAGTGGGTTTGCTTGTGATTAGTTAGTTATGTGTGTGTGATTGGAGATGAATGTATGTTTGCGCGTGTGATTGGAGATGAATGTGTGTTTTTGTATCTTCTTTGAGTATACTTTAAATTCGGATTTAGCATCATCAATTGGTATGAGCGGTGTGTTAATGAGTGAGCCGATAAGAATGACACTCTTTCGCTGTCAGTATCACACACACACACACACACATAAATACATTGAAATTTGTAGGGAACTCCATCTTGTGTGTGTTTTGTTTTTGTTACTGAGCTATATGATGTTACTAAAATATGGTTATGTTAGCTTTTGTATGGCTATATCCCGTATTTTGCACACAAATACTTCCTACTAAGAAACGAAGAAGAAAAAGAAGAAGTAGTTTCGCACATCTTTTCCCTTCTTCTTCCGCAAATTTTCTGAGTTTCTTTAGACTTTTTTCTCAATACTTCTTTTTCTTTGCTGTTTTCTTCAAATTTCTTCTGAAATGTAAGCTTCACCTCGATTTTAGGATGTTTTTGTTAAAATAAGCGCCTAATATGCAGTGTATATACTCTATACTTAAGGATATAAATATCAAGATTTATATTTTTTTCCATCTTTTTTTGCTGAAAAAGAATAAAGCTGTTGGATCATCCCGCACAAACTAGCATTTCCGTTCAACCTGTGATTGTCGATACTTCCTCTTCTTCAATTCTCTCCATCCCGAAGATAATTGAAGAGGCTGAAGCTGTCAAATCTGCTGCCTTATCTGGTGATTTTGCTGATAAAGTCAGGTATTTCAGTGGTAAATGCGATTGAGGGTTTTTGGTTGCGGTATAATTGAGCCTGGGACTGTGGTGAAGATTCACACACACACACACACACACTTTGAAGTATTTTTTCATTAGTACAGCGTAGAAAATGCGTGTAAATGGTAGCAATTAGCGGGATACACTTGATTTCATATATATTTAAAGGCTTAAGAAGTAGTATTTCCTTTACTTAATACAGGCAAATCTATGGCTCTCTCCTAACCCGTCATCTTTGTGTGTTATATTTTTCTCCTCTACGTTTTTCTAGTATACTTTTTGCTTATTTTATATACCTAAGGAGAAGTTAATATTAAGCATCTTCAAGATGTTGATAATTTTTTTTGAAAAAAAAGATGAAATGAATTCTTCTGCATTTTGAAGAGGGGTGAAGCACGAGCTTATTGCACGCTGAAGATCTGATTTTACTCGCATCAACACTGATAGAATTGCGTGCATGGTGAATGTCAAAATATTGATATAAACCTGTGTGTGTGGCGTAAAAATTGCCGAGAAACATCGGAAAATTCCTTTAGAAACTCAAATAATTTCACTTTTATCCACCTCCTGATGAGTGTTTTGGGTGTATGTATATGTGTGTGTGTGAACCTCTTTTTTCGAATACCATTCTATAGCATTGTCGAATCTTCAAAGCTAACCAGACCTCTTCATCTTCAGAACTTGCTATATCGCTTGTTTCGTAGTAGGAATATAATCCATCTAATTTCTATGCTGCTTCGCTCGATTTTTGTAAATTCATGTCTTTTTATGAGCAGTTAGACGCTTTTTAAATCCTTGTGTGTACATGCTTCTGTTTGTGTGTGTACGTGCTTCTGTTTGTGTGTGTACGTGCTTCTGTTTGTGTGTGTGCTTGCTTCTGTTTGTGTGTGTACGTGCTTCTGTTTGTGTGTGTACATGCTTCTGTTTGTGTGTGTGCTTGCTTCTGTTTGTGTGTGTACGTGCTTCTGTTTGTGTGTGTGCGTGCTTCTGTTTGTGTGTGTGCGTGCTTCTGTTTGTGTGTGTACATGCTTCTGTTTGTGTGTGTGCTTGCTTCTGTTTGTGTGTGTGCGTGCTTCTGTTTGTGTGTGTACGTGCTTCTGTTTGTGTGTGTGCTTGCTTCTGTTTGTGTGTGTGCTTGCTTCTGTTTGTGTGTGTACGTGCTTCTGTTTGTGTGTGTACGTGCTTCTGTTTGTGTGTGTACGTGCTTCTGTTTGTGTGTGTACGTGCTTCTGTTTGTGTGTGTACATGCTTCTGTTTGTGTGTGTACGTGCTTCTGTTTGTGTGTGTACGTGCTTCTGTTTGTGTGTGTACATGCTTCTGTTTGTGTGTGTACGTGCTTCTGTTTGTGTGTGTACATGCTTCTGTTTGTGTGTGTGCATATGTCTTTCTCTGTGTGTTTTTTTGTAGAGTCTCACCGTCTGACTTTTCTTTCCCCAATCAAGCAATTTGAATTTTTTTCTTTTAACTGCTCATCTTCGCATTATAAAAATGTTTGTTGTTCCCCCTTCTTATACTTTTTCTGTAGGAAAGTTCTCAACTCTATAGCTTCAAGCTTAATAAGTAAAGAAAGAGATATCACACTGTTGGATTCTGTGTGTGGAGACGGTGACTGTGGCGTGGGAGTGAGGAGGGCAGCTGAGAATCTCGTTGCTTCAATGAATGCCCAAGAGCTGCCTTTGACGGAAGCTTCAGTCGGAGAAGCCGTCAGCTTCATCCCTCCCCTCTTCTTCTCTGTGAGTAGCATAGTGTCTTGGTTTTTGATTTAGAGAAAGAGATTTTTTCTAGGCCGAAGTGTAGCTCTGCTAGACTAAGTAGTTGAGTGATTTTCTACCTGGTTATGGGGTTATGCGTTTGTAAGAAAGGAGTTACTCGCACATTGAAGGTCATCATCATTAATTATGAGGTTATCTGTGTGTGAGTAAAAGATTGCTCGCACATATGTGTGAGCTCATCGACTTTTACTTGCGTGAAGGATGGCTCTTGCTTTTTTTGCGATAAAATTTGTTTGTTTTTATGTTTTTGAAAGTCATAAAATCTTTTAAATCTATGTGAAAAAAGTTGGTTTTTCCCCCAGTAGGGTGTATGTACACTCTGGTAATGGTGGGTAGTCTTTGAAGAAGGCCAAATCCTAGTCGTGTGTGATTCCGTGATGTGATTCTTCATTGCGTTATTTTAAAAGGCTGTTTCATTAGACACGGAATAAGCCCTCATAATCAGCCATTATGACGAATTTTTGTTTTGTCTTTATTTTTTACTGTTATCTTCTGGATCTTCATCTTCTCCCTCATTTACTTCATCTTCATCATCTTAAGCTTCCTCATCATCTTCATCTTCTTCACCTTCATCTCCCTCATCTGCTTCATCTTCATCATCTTAAGCTTCCTCATCATCTTCATCTTCTTCACCTTCATCTCCCTCATCTGCTTCATCTTCATCATCTTAAGCTTCCTCATCATCTTCATCTTCTTCACCTTCATCTCCCTCATCTGCTTCATCTTCATCATCTTAAGCTTCCTCATCATCTTCATCTTCTTCACCTTCATCTCCCTCATCTGCTTCATCTTCATCATCTTAAGCTTCCTCATCATCTTCATCTTCTTCACCTTCATCTCCCTCATCTGCTTCATCTTCTTTTTTGTCTTCATCATTTCAAGCTTCAAATGGGATTTTTTGCGATTCATTTACTATTCCTATCGAGCATCTTCATCAAATAAAATCAGCTACAAGCAATCCAACAATCGCAACACACACACTACGTGCCATTTCTAATAACCAAAATAAACTGCAATACACTCGCACTTCAGTATTTGTACGTTTACTGCTCAACTTGACTTTGCTAAAGGTGAAAAACTTGAATTTTTGACTGAATCTTCGCACTTATTAAGCAAAGGTTTGGTTTTGTGTGTGTGTTTGTAGTGAAGGTTACTGCTTAAATAGGCTTTTCTTTTGCTGTTTTGAGTATTTTTTCTTGATTTTCTTGATTTTATTGATTTCGTCGTATTCGATAAGATGATAAGCTTTCTACTGTGTGTGTGTGTAGAAAATACCTCCCTTTTAAACTCGATTTACTCTCTTAATCGTGAGCATGCTCTGGTTATCAGACTAATCTCCCTTAGTGCTTATTCTGCGTCATAATTTCTCTGATTTCTTCAGAAAGTCGGGCATATTATAAACAGATCGGCGGAGGGCTCACTTGGGGTGTAAGTGCTGGAATTTCATAGTGTATATATACTGCTTGTGTGTGTATGTGTTTAATCCTAACTACAAGCTAATAACTGTCCAGGTGTATATATACTATTTTTACTGTGTAATTTGAAGCTGTTTTGGTGCTTGAAACAGTGTGTATTTACATGAAATCGCTCTTATTTTTAAGTACTTGAGGTTTTTGGGGTGGGACGTGTGTGTATTTTGCTAATCGCATGTAGTAGGGTTTATTGTGAACTTTTTAATTTGGTCTTGGTAGATTTTTTGTATGATTCAGGTAAAATTTAACGCTGCGAGTGTGTGTGTGTGTGTGTGTATTCATTCATGTGAGTGTATGTGTTTATATGTATCTCTCTGCGAATGTGTGTGTGTGCCCATCTGTATGTTCGCATGAACCTATCTATTTTTCCACGCATTTTACCTCCTCCAATCTGTGTTTAAATGTCTATCTCTATTGTAGAAACCACTAACTTATCACACACCATATCTTCGGTTTCAGACTCCGTTCCCATGAACTTAGTGTGTTTGCTTTCTTATTTGCTTAACTGAGCATTTATCTACATTTGAAACAGTGGATTTGCTTGCATTTTATACTTTTCTTACGTTAGCGAAATCATCATATTTTCACACACACTTAAAGCCAGGAGCTTCAAATCTTCAAGCATCTCAATGAGTCTAGCACTTTATCAAACGCAGAATTCTTAATATTTTCCTTGAAAAAGTCGCCTCAAGCTTGGAGAAAAGGTTGCTTCAAGGTTAGTATTAATGCTATATTCTATGTGGTGTGTTGAAATTATAGTTAACACACACACTGGAGCTTTTTCTGCCTCCCAAGATTGAGTTGGAGGTGGTTGTATGAGGTTTTTTAGCGTCAGCGAATTCTAAGAGATTTGTTTGGTGAATACTCAATAGAATTTACTATCTTGGTTGTGGCACACACACAAGCTTATTGCCGTGCAATTCTGTAGTCAATATGCTACTTTAAGCAACATAGAGACAAGATTTAGTTTCTTCACACACACAATTTTACTTCTTCTTTTGCATGCATGTAAAGATAGGCTGTAACTACCCTTTGAGCTGCCCTACTCTTAACTGCTCTTCCATTGTTTCCTCTGTGTGTGCTTTAGTGTTTTTTGGCAAAATTTTTAAGAAGGTGGATGTACCGCTTCTTCGCAAAGAATTTGCTACTTTTTCATCTTTTAAATGCAGTTTTTTAGGATTTTTACATCCTCTTCATCTCTTCGGCACACACACATGTGCACCCATATGCACACACACTATGGTAGCAACCGTAAGTTTGCATTTCATGCATGGTTTTGCACCATTCAAAAAATGCTGTTTATTTTCCTCTTTTTTACCTTCAAAATGTGTGTGTGACTTTAAAACGTATGCGAAATTTGACTTAAAATTACCTTTTTACTCAGAAGGTTTGATTTCTTCACTTAAAGAAACTGATTTTGAAAAAATCCTTGCAAAAAGCCTCTATGAAGCGACGGAAAACCTCATGATTGTCACTGGAGCAAAACCCTCAATGAAGACGCTTATTGATGCTCTATTTCCCGGAGTTTCTGCCTTTCTAAAGGTGCGTAAATTGTGTTGTTAGGTAGCTATGTGTGTGCTTTTTTGGGGGGATTTTTATGCAAATACCTCGATATTGGAGAAAGTTAAGCTTGAGAATGGCTTTTTGCTCGCTCATGTTTCTTTGTTTTGAAGGTGTTTTTGGTATGCAGCAGGTTGTCTGGGTTTTTGAAAATAAGAGTGCGATTCAGTGTGTGTGCTTCTGCGTACTGCATGTTTAAGGGAGTTTTTCGTTCGCCTTTCTCATCATCTTCGATAAGCTTATCTTTACTGATTTTAGTAGAGCTCGCATTTGTACCTCCATTGTGTGTGTGTTGGACTAATCAAGTTTAGTGAGCTCTCCCTTGAGCAACCACTTCACTTTCTTCCCCCCCAGGCTATTAACTCATCTTCTAGCACACAGCAGGCACTGGTAGCTGCAGCCCAGGCAGCTTGTGAAGGAGCTGAATCTACAAAATGGATGCTAGCTAAAGCTGGACGAGCTTCATATGCTTCTACAGATAAAGGAAAGGTAAAGACGTAGGATTTTCTACAGTTTATTGAGAGATTATCAGAGTATCCCTCAATCTTGTGTGTGTAATGCATTTCAAATCTGAAATTTTCATATCAAATTTCCTTGCTTTTTGCTGGTTTTCGATTGTTTCTTCAAATTGAGTGAATCGCCTACGTCTTTCGCTGCTTGCTTCTCTGCTGTTTGATTATTCATATGTAGTAGTATGCTAGTTCAAAGTTTAATGCTCCAAGAATTGTTTGGTATGATGTCATCACATCACCCTGTAGTTTGGTTTTAATGAGAAAACAATGTTTATTTGTCTTTATTCCATTGAAGAGAAGCATTTCTTTCTAGTAGTATGTGCAAAATATGATGACGAAGATTTCCATAATATGTGCAGCTCGTCTTTACTTGCCTTTAAAGAGTAAATTTGCATTCATTAACAGTATAGAGCTAGTCTTCACTTGCAAAGGGTAGTTTTTCAATCATTAAACCTTAATTTTAGTTGCTAAAATATCTTGTGTGTGCGATATTTAGCAGTACTATTGTATGATTACGTCAGTGCGCAATCTTTCTTAATGTGTATATTCAGTCTAGGATTTTTTACTAGTTTCGAAGTATATCCAAAAGTAAGAATAGCAAAATATGTCTCAAGTAAAGTAGTATGCTTGTATCTTCTTCTATCAAGGGTAATAAAAATGGAATATTTTTCAAAATATATAGGATTATGCTGTTTATTTGATGTTTCAAGGCAATCTGCTCCAGCAGTTTCTCCGTTTTTTTTGCGAAATTTTTGCTTATATTAGCATGTGTGCTGTGTATGTGCGCAAAAAAAAATTAAAACGGTGGAAATAGTTAGTACTTTAGCTCGTTGAATGAGCGGCTGTCAGCGATGAGATTTTTCACGCGAAATGCCTTGTTAGTGAGAATTGATGAAATTCTGCTGGAGAAGTTGGCTTCTTCCTGAATGTGTGCGCTACCCAAACTTTTTCGAGTCTTGTATATTGCAACTTATTGCAACTTCATAGTGAAGACTCGCTGGTTACTCCGCTGTTGGAAAAGCAGAGATTCTTCAAGGATTTTTTCTTCCTCATCCTTAGATTCCAGAGAAGGGATGTATTCTAGCTGCTAAACTAGTCAAGTGCAAATGTCAGCAAAATGAAAGGCGAATTGAAACATAAAAGCATGTGAAATCTATTTTGGAATACTGTGTATGTGTTTAGTTGTGTGAGTGTAGCTGTGTGTAGTTATATCTGTATGTAGTTGTGTGTGTGTGTCTTTAGTTTTTTTTGTATCGTTAGTTTTTTGTTTGTATCTTTAGCTGTGTGTCTTTAGTTTTGTGTTTATCTTTAGCTGTGTATGTAACTTTAGCCATGTGTACGTGTCTTTAGTTGATTAAAATATGCACTCAAAAATATTATTCGAAATATATTAAAGATAAAAAATATTTTTCTTTACTAAAAAAAGTGTCTTGCTATTCTCCAGGGCTTCCAAGATCCCGGGGCATACGTTGTAGCGGAGATATTTTCTGTAGTGTCAAAGAGTTACTAAGCACTTACCCTTCTAAGGATTAAAAATTTGTTGTAACGAGTGAGAAAGCTTCGAAATTAAACCAGCAAAAATTGCATACACACACACTCCTTCAGCACAGAAATGAGAGAGAGACTGTCTGCCGTGCTAGAAATCAAGTAGTGAAAATAACAGGATTATTGAAGCCTTTAAATGCTGATTTTACGAATTTAAAAAAAGCCTCCGGAATATTCTCTTGATTAGTAGCTATATCCTACTTAAAAGCTGGAAGACGGGATAATATCTTTTTTCGTTGCTGCTGATGAAATTCCAGCATTTTCTATCGAAAGTAAAATATAGTTAGAATCGAGTCATTTGCACTCTTTGGTAGTGGATTTCAAGATTTCTTGGTATTTTTGCTGTTTTTTAATGGAGTTTTCGGTGAAGGTCTTTGGGGTTTATGTCTGTGTAGATATAATGCAGTCTGTAACATTATTAAAACTCATTTTAGGGTCGTGTTGCGGTTGAAGCACACAAGGGCATCTTTTGGGTGGTCTATTGGGTGTTTTTTTCTAGTTTTCTTGGCTTTTTATAAAGTTTTAATATGTAGTTTTTATAAAACAATGGTTTGAACAAGTGAATTATAATAAAACCGACGGTATATATATTACGAAACTGTGTGATTGGATTGTATATTTCCATCTTTATTAATATCACATCATCACACTAGTAAATTAAAATTTTTTTTTGCTTAGTGATCACCCGTCAATGTCCTGGTAGATACTTTGGTGAGTGTGAAGGCTTATTTTTTATTTGATTATTGTGCATTTTCGGTGGCTTATTTCGGTTTTTTACTATCCAGATGATGCTAATATAGAAGAACCTGGGTTAGTACATATAATTCACAGATGCAAAAATCAATGATGCTGCTCAAAATTATCAAACGCGGGGCAGTAACTATTCGAAGGAATATATTGGGGGTCTTTTCTGTAACTTTCTTGGCAAGCATGCAACCGTGGACGCAAAAAGCGCAAAGAGATATTAGTACTCGCTTGTTTGTTTGTTTGTTCTATACACCCTGGTTGTGTGTTTCTCGTCCTCTTCACGAAAGTGTTTATATACAACGATTTCGTTGCAAACTTGTGTTGCTCATATTAAAACGCTAAAATTTGACTGTTTTATAACTCTTGGTGGCAAAATTACTAACTTTTGTCATAAGTCTGTCCATGCATATACGGATGCCCAGACTGCTATAATTTTTCAAAATCTTCCTCCTCTGGGAGTCATCCTTAGTGTTAAAGAATTTCCCTAGGTATATTTTCATAAAGTATGCTTAATTTACTCTATGGTGATGCAACTGGCTCCACAATCGTGTTTTGATGCGGTAGATTCGGGTTATACGAAAGCAACCTCTTTGGCAAGGTGCCGACACAACCTTAATGCTTGCAGCGAAGCGGGACTAGTTGATCAGGAAGCAAGAAAAGTTGTTGATGTCTTTAGTCTTTTATTCCTGTTAAAAGAATTTTTTCCGACGTTATAGCTTAGCTTTGCGTCATGGCATTTTTGAAAAAATCTTCCTCTAGTGATGATCTTGATAGGTTTTCTCTAGTGTTCCAAGCAATGCTGTTGGCCTTTACGAAATTGCTTACTAGTGATCTTGTAGAACATATGTCCAAATTCATCGAAAGTGCTGTCTATTTTAAAATTTATTGTAAAAGGCATTATATGAGAGAATTGAACTCAAAGCTTACCTTATTTCATACATGTCGATACAGCAGTCCTTAGGCTAGTTACGTGTATGTCATGCTAATGCATTATAAGCTATGGAATTCGTGAGCGCCAATTGAGAGTTACTTCTACTGTCACTAATATCACCAAACTCGAAATTGAGGTCCAAGCCCACTTTAATTGTCGTAAGTGTATCCTACGCGACAATTAGGTGTTTTTGAGACATTTCGACTCAAATTTTAGGAAGCAGCAGTTTAGTTACCAATAGGTACTTAAGCGCCTCCCAAAGCAAGCTAAGAGCTTCAGTGATGCCGGGAAAAATTAAAGGAAGCCGGGAAAAAAATAATCTTAGCACTTCTTTCAAAATCTTGGCACGCCAATATTGAAAGGCTTAATTTTTCACGAACAAAAATTTGGATTTGAAAGGAGGCGAGTTTATAGACATACAATCTCTGGGCTTCAGATCTCTTCAAAAAAAGTATCATGTGGTGGATGGCTGGCCTGGAGTCTCCTTCTTTTTAAGTTTCCTGAAGAAAATAGTTTTCTTGATCATCCTTTAATGTTTAGTTGTTCCCTTTTGGACTTTGATATGTTCGTGGGCGTGTAGAATTGCATTTCAAACTGATCTTACCATAAGGACTAAATGAATTATTGGTAATAAAAAAAAATCTCCCTGAGTCGCGCTTTTTTATATAATAAGATTGGCGAATGCCTTAATAAAGTGTTGAGGTTGCACGATCCTGGTTTACAGAATACTCGGAACTTTGAAACTATGTGCTTGTTAATCTTGTGCTACAGGTTGTGCACTTACAAAAAACTTAATCACAGAACGGTTAGAGGAAAGTAACACTATTACACATGACAAACTTTGTAATCACAATGCAATGGGCGCAGTTACACTTAGAATATATTTAGCGTACTTTTTGTCGATTATGATGCATTCTGCGCAAGTTCTCAGTTTATTTTGGTCTTCTGCGCTTCCTTCGTCTGCAGCTACCTTCATGTCGCCACGCCCCTAAAAACCATGAAAGTCTGAAGTTATCACTTTGCCAGCTTCATGCATTGGTTACTGGTTGCTAGTACCCATCGACACCCCCAGGAAAACAGCCGACTAGAATAAATTCTGCATACGTAAAGCTTTCTAGCTACAAGGGCAACATGAAACACCATTCATATTTTTCTTATTGGGCAGGACTGCGGGGATTATTACTGTGAGCGTCTACGAAAGCGAGTATCACTGATCCGCTAAATCTGTATTCTAATGCGCTTTGTGCGTACGCAGCTCTGCATGTATTCTGTGTCATCCAAAGACAATTTAGCCGTTACCTAAATTAGGTACGTTTATAGCGCTTATTACGCTTGATTTAGAGCCATTCAACGCACCGCATATGATAACTGAAATTAGCGAGTCAGGAAGTCAAGACCCGCAACTTGTGAAGTTATTTTCTTAAAATTGCCGTGTATTTAGTCGAGCAAGTTGCAAATTCAGTTTAGAGCAGCATCTAAATTATTGATATAACCTTAAATTGGTACCTCATATGTAGTCTACAGTACAGGAATGCAAAAGCCATCTACACGCTGTTACCGTGTAGGAATTCATAAAATACGATGAAAAACCAACTCTATGATATCCTTCTTAATAGTTGCTTATTACTGCAAACCAAAACTTAGCTGCCAACCAAATTTCACTCTAAAAAGTGGACTGCGCAATATTTTTTGCAATGAGAGGCAGCTTTTTTAGTTTTCTATAGAGATTGGCACAACCCTTTGCCAGTTCCATACTTATTTTCAAGAAGTTGTAACTTTATGCAGACGTTAAGCGTAATAGACAATCATGACCAGAGGCGGATGTAGTAATGGGGACCCTTGAGGGGTTTTATGCCTTGGTTAGCCGGAGGAGGAAAACTTGACCTCCAAAAGGATATTTTTTTTTGTTACATGAATTGTTGCGCTAAGCTTTATATTTGACGTCTAAGTCTCGATGGTTGTAGTGCAGTCCCTAGCCTATATCCTGCTTCGAAGATGTAGGTGAAAACACAAGGTAAATCTTGTAGTTATGAATAATTAAGGCTTGAGAACTTTCTTAAAACTAGCAAAGTATCATGTTACGGCCTAAAAATTAATGCTCTGCTTTCGAGGCTACTTTGTACCAACTCTCCTTATATCCATGTCATTCCGTGTTCATAATTATGATGCACAACTACGTATGCGAGTTAACACATATATATTATTTGACTTACTTTTTCCTCCGTCACCCGCGTAGTTATGTATTGAAAAGTAGTTATGTGCATACGCAGAAGGTATGCATGAAGGACTACTAGCTCTATTACAGCCAAGAATATAGGTAAGTTCAGCGCGATTACTATGGAATATAACGTTATTGCTGCTGCTCCATCCCAGGCTCTGTAAACCTGCATGACATAGTTTACACCCTTAATAAAAAAATGGCTAGCCAGCGGCTTACCAGTGTTTTCTTGAGAATATAGCTCAAGTTACCTAAGCCTATCACTGATCAATTGGAGAAATGGGGGTTTTACGTCTCAAAATTTTCGCTAATATGGCAGCGTATTGTTTAGCGCGCTGTCTGGAGAGCACATAAGCAGAAAAAAAATGGTAGCGATAACACCAGTGTACTTTAGATTTTCTCAGTGCCGCCATGCCAAAGAAGCCATGTCTCGAGGATGAGTAGCATCTGAATACTATGCTGCTGCTTGCAGCGATACAAATTTCTTTCAATGGTCACATTAAAAAAACCATTTTTGTGGTTTCTTTACGTTGAAAAAAGGAATTAGCTTTTACTCTAGCTGTATCCTGTTCATAGTTAGATCACTAGGTTTTTGGTATAATGCATCGAACTAAAAGTAGGCTATTCAGATTTGCTTTCGCTACGCCTACGCTTAGCAGATTAAGCCCCAGCTTGAATTGTGTGTAGCATACACATATCCCACTAATATATTGTGGAAGATATTTAAGGCACTCCGAAGCCCCTCTGCGCAGCTGCCGTCAACATTGCTTGCATGCACTCAACACAGAAATAGCTTACCTCTAACCATTGTTGGTTAGCAGTCTGAAATACTGCATGTTCAATAATCAACCAAATAGCAGATAATGTCAGTATAAGCGACATCAAGGCTACAGCGGAAATCAAGACTATAAAATCCCTGGAAACAAAAATTTCAAATCTTTTTCAGAAAAGGAGTGCCATTAGGAAAGAGCGAATATATGCCATCGTTGCTTCTTATTACCAACAGAAATTGTTAGCTATTGTTTTTCCTAAATTTATTTAGTCCATTTTGTCTTCTAGGTGCATCCTTGTCTATTCTAATTATCTGCGTAACTCTCAAATGATTTTAGCGTTAGTTCAAAAGCACCGCAGCAAGGAAAATCCTGATTGGTTTAAGAGAGAAACACTATTTCTGTCTACGCATGCATCCCCCAAGCCATGAGTGCTATTGCCATTAGCCCTAAAACCTAAGGATTCGCCAATGAGATTACTTGTGGTTCATGGAAATAAAAAATAAGTTAGCCTCACACAGCAGAATAAGATGTTAAAGGAATCCTTATAAGTTGCCGTTTGAAAGTCTAAGTATCTTGAGCTTTTTTCACCTATGCCAATGTAATGATGGAAGCTAAAAATAAACTGTAGCAAGCTTTTTCCAAACCTAATTGACTTGACAACTTGTGAGGGATAATGGTAAACAGTGGTTAAAAGTATTAGATACACCCAAATCAGAAAGTTGCAACGGGGTACATTCAAGAAAAAATTCATCTTATCTTCCTTCTGTATATACTTGATAAAACCGTGAGACCATCCTCAAAAAACTTGTGGATAGGTTGTCTTTAAATGCTGTTTTTCTACCCGTAATTTTCTTTTCCGATACAGTTGTTAATCCATTTGCAATGATGGTCGAAGCGGTCGACACACTTATTGCAAACTTTGCAGTGCTTGCTGTGCTCATGCACGTATCCACATTGATCACATAAACCCATTGTTCTATCAACCTTGAATCCTGAGAGAATGTAGAGCATGGTAACCAAGGTTTATGATACTTTTTTTGCAATATAGGGTAACACTACGCAATGTATGAAGTATCGACACCGTTAATTTCATACAAAAGGAGAAGCTCCAGGCCTATAGAAGCAATTGAACTTGTTCTGAATATAATCTTAGAAGCTTGTAAAAGCTGTTTTTCTTTAAACCTGTCAGAATTATACAACTACCAGTGCTCTGTAGTTACCATGGTTAAAGAAATCGCGAGGTGAAGCTGTACGTATACTACAATAATTATAAATCAACCTTCTGGATCCAGCCGTTTTTGCTCATTTAAATAATCTCCGGGGTCGCATTTGGTAGCTCGGTAAGCCGAAACGAATATAGCTATTATTACAACGCCAAATATGGGTCCGAGAACCACTTTCAGATAAAAGCGAAAAGAAGGAATGAAAACAGCGTAAAACGCTGCGATATTCATCGCGAAAAGTACCCATGTCAAGATCTGGGTGATTTGGAGAGGATTAGAAAAGCCGTTGAATCTTTTGAATTCTTTCTCCTCATCTGAGAAGCTTGGGTCACGCCAAATTAATTTTCGGCTTCCAAACGGCTTTCCTGATGTTGATGCCTGGCAACCCATATTCACTTTCATGAAAAAAACTCACGTCACCATGAAATATTTAGTAGTCATCGAAAGGAGTCCCTGGCAGCCCAAAAATCTTCTATTTTGAACACCTTAAGCCTGGGGACGAGGAAATAAAATCATTTCAAATCCACTAACTTGTAAATTTTCCCACCGATAAAGACTCTAGCTATATAGTTAGCAATAAAAAATGGTAAGGTTAGTGCGGACAAACTTTCATCTTGGCAAGCTTAAATGTAGTAACCTCACATTATACGCGTGATGCAGGAAAACAGCTTGGAGCTGCCTGCATTATCTTTGTGCTCCTTGGAAGCTATAGTCTAGTATTATGAGGGACAGAGGTAGGAAACTTTTCCGGTAAAACTTGCTATATAGTTCATTAACTTTCAAAGCAGTTTAAATGTAAGTAATATAAACAGACCTAAGCCTCAGCGCTTGCGAGTAAAAAATTTGCTACCTGCTGCGATAGCACGTTTTACGTTTATTTTGCAGACTGATAGATCGAGAAAGTTCAAGTGAAGCTTCCTATAGATGCATTATTTTGATGTAAACTAGTAATAAAAATGTAGCCAGCCGTATGTGCCGAGATAATAGCAGGGAGCTCTTATAACGGAAGCAATAATGAAGAGTACCAGCATTCCTTTCTACAAAGCGTGACAAAATAACTTGTTTGCTCGATGGTGTACGCCAATACTCACTTTAAATTAAATGTAGATGCGTCTACCCATATCTAGAGTGCAAAAGTTGCAAGGAATCGTTTCTCTGTGTCAATTATGCTGAAGCGCGACTCCTGCTCCATTTGATGAGATGGTAAAGTAACGTATTATATTAGACACTTACTGGTGTGTCTTCTTTTCTCTCTCTTGAAGACTAGATTTTTTCACCTTATAGATGGCAAAAGGATACATCTGCACATTTATGAAACTAGAGAGTTTCGACGAAAGGCTCAATGAGGTTATCTTTGGCGCTTAACTTCATAAAGTCTACATCATGCCTGTGAGTTCACATTTTTTTATGCTTCCTGGGTATTTAACTTGTGAAAAATATTCTATGCGATGCCTCATTCCTCGCCTGCGCAGCTAGAATCCATCTCGCTAGCACAGTGTAATAAAGCGGTGCGCTTGCCTTGTATCAAAGCCACCTAGTATGGAGACATAAATGAAAAAGAGCAATTTTTTGGTGAAAAAACGGGTGTTATGCTTAAACTATATGAACCTACACTAGTGGATACTCATAAATCACAACAGAGTAGTAATTTCCGCTTTTGTGCTGAAGCAAGTAATAGAATCCTTGAAAACTAACAATTTTGTAGCGTTCGTAGCACTTTTAAAGGAAATTTTTACGTATCTATTCGCCCATTGGAAGCATTATCATATCACGAATGCTTATGCCATTATTAAGCAGGGAGCATTGGGAGGGACGTTTAGATTATTTCTTCTCAAAAAATACAAGGATTATACAAGTCTGTTACCATTTTTTCCGAATTAGTTGTGAAATAAAGAGATAAATTACTTCGGCTTATTAAAGGTTTCAGTGTTTACATTTTTTGGCTGCGATTAGATAGTTTTGATCCCTAGATGCCATACTACCAAGGAACAACTAGCTTTATTTTTCTAGTGATTTATATAATTGAGGCTACGCCTGGGAAATGCCTTTTTCACCGCTGCTGCACGACAGCGAAGCGTCAGGGCAGTTATATGCAAGAAAATTGAAAACAAAAGCACCTAGGTTTCCTGAGAGAAGAAAGTGCTACACCTAGCCGGTGTATAAACTAGCTCATATCACGAAATTGAGAAATTCTCGCATGAAATTTAACTTTCGGTAGGCAACGGAGGTAAAGCCATACTGCTCTGCGAAAGAAAAAATTAGTCTTGAATCCATCTAAAGAATAAGCCATAGGGGATTTAATTCAGATAGCTTGAGGTTTGGATGTACTGGTAATTTTCTTGTATCGATGCAACTGCTAAATTATTAATCAGGAATTTTAGCGTCCTTCAAGTAGGTCCTTGCAGTTGAAAACAGCTTAAAACCATTAAAAACTGACTGTTTTCCCAGTGGAGGGTCCTAGCAGAAATAGTTCAGTCAGTAGCGCTATAAAGAAGTAAAAACAAGAAACTCAGTCTTGGTTCCAACGCATAAAAAACTTAGCTGCACGCGCAGCAGAGGCGTATTTCTAAAATTTTCTTGCTGATACCCCCCAGAAATGTCAACCGTCTACGAAATGGCCTTCTAAGTGAACGACTGGGTGAATCTATCGCTTTTACTTTAGAATCTAGCATCTGTACTTAAAAAATAAGATTAGTCAATCAAGTTCCTGCCTCAGCCGTTTAGCATGTTTATAAAACTACTGAAGCTTACTCTACGTACTATTTCGCTAGCGCTGTAAAAATGAAAGTACAAAAAATAGGAGGTCAATGGTAGATTAGCTTCGTGGAAAGGAGGCTTTTAATAGCAAATCACCGCAGAATAGCACATCAGCTTCATGTTCCTCTGGTTTCAGAAGTTCAAAGGCTTTTTTCGATGGAAAAGGCTACTTTTTCTTGCCAGAAGCATTTTAAAGCCAGGCCCTTGTGTGCACTGTACTTATGCTTCTTACGAGCTTTAAAAAGATCGTCTCGGTTCATATATGCGTGCTCCTTGGTCACTATAATTGTTTCTTGGTTCCTATGATCACTTCTAGCTAATATAATAGCTTCTTGCTTCCTTTTATTTCCTACTGCATAGCATTCCGTTGAGTTCTTCTATTAGTTTTAGGGGATATGACTAGAGAAATAAAAGCTAAAATAAAAAAAAACCTTTATAACCAGCAGTCCGAAAACGAGGGAAATTTTTGTACCCATATTACTCGCCTACGCTATGCTTAAATATCTTCTCAATCTTGACATCACTGTATAAAACTATTCCCTTACAAAGAGGTACTTAAAAATTTCCTGGTGATTTTAAAATTGAAAGACTAGTTTCAGATAACCTAATTTAAAAAAAATGGGACTAGTATCTAGAGGTAAATTCAGCGAATATAAAGAAGGGAAAAAAAAGAGTCATCAGTGGATTCATAGGTGTCGAAAAGAACAATTTTAAACCTGATTAAATAAAATGCTTTTCGATGCTATTCCAGTTTCGGAGTTTGTAAAACAAAAAATCTGCTGAAAATCTGCAAGAATACAAGCAATCTGAAAAAGAATTCACAAAATACGATAGAATTTAAGTAGAAAATTGATGAATTTGTGTCAAAATCCCTTTAAAAAATATTTTAGGGTTTGAATTTACGACTCTACCATAAGGTAGAAACTACAAAAATCCTGTAGATTATTTGAAAGGTGAAGATGAAGCAGCTGAAAATGAAGGAGATGGAAATGATGATAAAGGATATAGCAATGGGTATAAAAAAGACAAGAATGAAGAAAAACTAGCTGGAAATAAAGATAAATAGAGATCTGTGCTTTTCATGACTATTCACTATTAAGGAGTGCTCTTTTCTTGGTCTTGAAAAGCTCAAAAAACAAAGTGTAAGATGTTGAGCTCCTAGCATCCACTGTGAAAGTACTACTCTCATATATTACTGAGAAAAGCATAAAATAGAGGGTAGAAAATAAATGATTTCAGCATAATTGCTTTGTATAAAAAAACCAATGAATTTAATGCTTCCTTGGACAGTGAAAATAGATACCGTTAGTCTTGTAGTGATTCCCTTGCAGAACTACAGACATGAGCATATGTACACAAGCTATATCACTAATAAAGAGCTTGGAAGATAAAACGATGGAAAGGAGAGAGAATCACTCCCTTCGGGGGGGTGGTACACAACATATAACTCAATCCACCACTAAGGCTGCTGAAGCCGGAGCGGCTCTACCATCTCTAGGCGAGTGTTTCTGCTCCTAGAAGATGCATATCCTATAGAAACTTCCACCAAATGAGAAAAGACAAAAACGCACACATTCACATGAAGTCTTAACCCATACTTTCTAGAAGAAATATATTCTCTGCCATTTCATGATGGCTTTTCAATGCCACCCCTCCCCACCCCCTCGAAAAAAGCCCTTTATTGCTCCCACACAGACGAAGCGGACGTACGCCCCATTAGCTTGTGCGACTTCTTGCCATTTTCACTACAATTTTCCTCTCTAAACCACCAAAGTTCTTTAGCGATTTCATCAGCTTTCCGCCCAGAAACACCGCAAATAATGTTATCCGACAAAACCCCAAAATTCCGTCTTTAAAATTTTTTTTTATCTCAGGCCAGGAAAATTGGCAATATATAGGAATTTTCTGCGGTTCATCAAAAATCTTCCGCATTTAAATATAATAAATTTGCCTTATAAACCGGTTTTTTCAGGCAGTAACTGCAGTCCACACCACCACTGTGGAAGTAGTAACATATATATTTTGCGCACAAACACACTCTTCAATTACTAATCAAATTTATTTAATAAAAAAAAAAAACAAAAATCTTTTTAAATGACGGATATCATCTGGAAGGTACATCTTAATTAGAAAGAGAGTGAAAATAGCATATCCTTTACGATTGAGTACACCTTAACTTTTTTTGCACACACATATTTATAGATAAAATCATACTATTTGAGGTAAATTGCGTGTTATTGCCTTTTTTTTTCTTCGTTTTTGCAATAAATTGCTGCAGGAGAACTCCTAGTGTTTACAGAATTAAGTTAGGGATTATAGTGTAGAGCCACAGCTCTGTTTACTATATATGTTTTGATAGGCAGTATCAGGTAGCATTGCGTGTAATATGGTGGCTATGCAATGCAAAAAAATCAGTTTTGAGTCAATTCTATTGTTTCTTACTAGTATGCTACACTATGGGAAGTAGATGTTTTCCTGTATCATCATAGCAGCTAGGTTAAAAGAAAAGCCTTTTTTCTATATCCTAGTAACTGAGTTTACAGCAAAATAGCTACCTTTTTTCTGTTCATGTGTAGAAGCTTACCAAAACAAGGTTTCATCCCGTGACTCTAGCCAAGCTTCTCAAAACTTTCTGTACACTCATCTACATCTTTCCCAAGGAGACTGAATGCATACTCTATATTAGCTTCAAAGCTACTTAATTTATCTCATTTTCTCTCTTTGTCTCTCTAGGTATCTCTCTATCTCTGTATATGTCTCTGTTTCTCAGTTAGATGTTTCAAACATGCTAAATCTATATAACAAAGTAAAACCAGGAAATAGGAAGATGAACGCGCACACACATGCAGCTACTCATACACAACTAAAGACACACACAACCCACACAACCCGCACAACCCACACAACCCGCACAACCCGCACAACACACACAACCCGCACAACCCACACATAAAAGTCATAGACACAACCTGCACACACAAATAGACACACAAAACCCACACACATAGATACACATAGACATATACACACAAACCAGCGCACACACAAGCCCATACACACACACACAACCGGCACACACACACACAAACCCATACACACACACACCTGCTTCTAGAATAGCTATTCCGAAAAAACGGAAACCTCTGTTTCATCTTTCCTGAGAATCTCTTTTGTAGGTTTTTTCAGCCTTTTAGCGCCACTCAAGGTGATGATGCTGAAGCTGTCTTTCAAGATGATACTCTTCTTCTTCTACGGGTTAGCTATTTTACAGTTTAGTAATAGCCGAGCAAAAAGCGCATAATGATGCCCAATTGCTTTGCTTTGGAATACTGTGTACAGACACAAAAACACACCAGATGTGTGTGTAAATCACAATTTTCTGCTAAAATTGAAGAAGCAAAGAGAAGGAGAGTTAGGTTATCAGTCTGAATAGGGCAGAAACAGTATACAAAAAACTTCGTACTAGTGTGTGCTTTAGGTCGTGTGTGACTTGAGAAAAAGGCGGAATTTGGGTAGAAACGGCAGAAGAAGCAGAGAGAAGGCATTGGAGAGGGTGAGATTTTACATTAAAAAATGCCGAAATTTGAGTAGAAACTTTAGAAGATGCAGAGAAAGCACCTTGTGGATGATGAGATTTTTACATTCAGAAAACGTCAAAATCCTTCGTTAAAGAATTTTTTTTTGTGGTTTTAAGGGTAGCCGGCATTTCATGTTGTATTGAGGCAGAATTTCCTCGTTTTTGTTTGACTTCGCTACAGCTCTCTATTTTTGAAGATTTCTAGCTACTTAACCCCGTCTCATGTACAAGTGGAACCTCTTCACATCATGAAAAGGCGCTGTTTATTGCACCACAGAAGCCTTTGATATATAGTTGGACTTCTTCGAGTATTTTGTATAAATTTGTTTTCTCTTTTTGTGCTTGTTGTATTGATAGCATCACGGGAGAAGATTTGGATGTTTTGTGTGGAGAAGGTTGATTTGGGCAGATTTGGATGCTTGGTCTTGGGAAGTAGATTGTTTTGGGTAGATATGAATATTTGATGTGAAGATTCAACTTTTTTCATGCCGATTTCTCTTTTTTTTCACGTTAATTGTAGCGATTATACTTCGTGTGTAGCTCGTTTGTCTTGTATTGTCATGCTGATTGTTAGATTCTGTTATACTCGCACAATATAGATGGCGAAAAGTTACCTGCCGCCTTAATGGATAAGAAATTGGAGATTTTTCGCTTTTTTTATGGTTTTTTTGTCGCTGCACGTATACGATGAAAATTAGCAAATAAAATGGTAGTGTTATGCTCTTTTTGAAGAAGAAAGCTCTACACACGTGCATCGCTGAGAGGTAAACAGTAGTATTTCGCCGTCTAAATAAGTCTGGCTTTGCTGGAAAAGCCAAAGCTGGTGTTTTTTGGATGTAGAGACGTGATTTTTTGGGAAGTGAAACTTGAGCATGATGCGGCTCATATGAAGCGGGTAGTTTTTTGACGAGTTTTGAATGCGTCTAAACGTATTTCTCTTGAAGATGTGATTCACTTTAGTTTTTGCTAATTGAAGATGCAATTCAGGCATTTAGTTTTTTCTACTTGTAGTTTAAATAATAACTTCTTTCGCTTCTCCTAATTAAAATATTCACTTTTTTGGCTTCTTCCACTTGTAATTTCACTCCACTTCCTCTTCTGTGAGTTTAGATGTTACTGCGTGTATAATATGAGAGTATTTTACACAATTTCAGCTTCAAAAGCTTATAATGTGTAGGAAATTTTGACACAAATTTTGTTTCTTCAAAGATAAGAGGGTGAGAAAAAATTTGGAACATTTTCCTGTTAGTTTTCCTTGATTTACTGCGCGAAATGGTGGAATTCCTAGTGTTTTTCGATGATGGGTAGCTAGTTTCAACCTTACTGTTCGTGATTTTTTTTTTCTGAGAGAAATGATTGTACACCCAAAGGCTTGTGGATTGATATTTTATAGTAGCAAGGTGTGCGCAAAAAAAAATATTTTCACTGATTTTCCCTCTATTGCTACCACCATAATGTATTAGGCGTGTGTGTGTATAACAGTTTATTGGCTCTAGGTAGATAAAATTGAGTTTTTCTTTGATAGCTGCTGCGTTTGATGGCCTTACCTCTAAGAGCATTCCCATTTTTTCATCTAAATAAGCAGTAAAACGTTTGATATTTTGGCGATTTTTTAGTGTTTTTTTGCTGTTTTCTGTAGGCTTTTCTTCAGACTGAAATTGGATTTGCTATTCTCTCAAGTAAATATGGATATCGCAGAGTTGTTTTCTTCATTGCTGATTATTTCTGTTGGAGTGATGGTATAATAGGAGGAGCTGAAGAGCTGGTGAAAGCTTCTTAGAAATCGAAAATATCCGAGTGTGTGTGTGCATTTTTACACCTGAATGAGGTGATGGAAAGAGTTTTTTGGAGGGGAAAATGTGGTTTTGAGGTTGGGTGAGGGGGTTGGGGAGGAAACTAACTCTTTGGTGGAGAGGGGGGGGGGATGGTTAGCTTTTTGGCTGCTGAAGGGGTGGGGAATGATTGGCCTTTTACCATCGTTTTAAGTCGGCTTTATCAGAGTTTGGTGTTGTATTATGGAGGGGTTATATAGAGCCCTTATCTGGGCTTATAAAAGTATAAGGTTTGTAACTTGCAATCTCCAGCTTTTTTGGGGATACTTCGCATCCAAAATTATCTGTGAATGTGTGTGTTTCTTGAATGTCTTGTTATGATAGCTTCCGCCTTTCGATGTGAGTTTTTCCAACTTTTGATGAATTTTGAAGAAATTTTATCAAGTTTTGGCTGCATTTGTACCCTCATTCTTCTTGATTTTTGGGTGTTTTTAGCTTGTATGTATGCGTGGTTTATGCTTGGAGATTTCTTTCTTGCAGGCTTGTTGCGTCTTGCGTGGGTATATATATATATATGTGTGTGTGTGTGTGTGTGTATATCTGTATGTGTGTATTTGTGAGTGTGTGCATGCTTCTCCGTCTCTGTTTGTTTGTGCTCCCCTATGTGTATCCTTCTTTATTTGTGCGCTTCTATGTGTGTGTACTTCCCCCTCTGTGTAAATCTCCTTCTCCATGTGTGTACTTCCCCCTCTGTGTCTTCTTCTGTGTGTTTGAATCTCCTCCTTCGTGTGTGAATCTCCTTCTCCCTGTACATCTCCCATCCCTCTTCATTACCCCCTCATTTCCCACTTTTCTCCAGGCAGCAAACTACGAGCTCCTCGCTAAGTTTTAGTAAAGGGTATTCTCTCGCTGAGGGGGGGGGGCTCTGATTACTTGCCTAGTGTGTGTATTTTTATAGCGGAAAGCCCAAAGGTTATGATATTTGGGATTTTGCAAATTCTGTAGCCTCTTCAGATGGACTCTCTTCATCTTCTTTTTGAAGGAAAAATCCGCCTTTTTTTTATCTTCAGCATCACCGATAAGCGTGGTTAATGGTGTTACTCTGGCAACCTGTGATAGAGATGCTTCTACTATACCCGCAGATTCCTCAACCTTAGCCTTATCTGTTGTCACAATGGAGTCGACGCCTGAAACATCTTCATGTGTGTCTCCATACTTAAAACTTCCGTTGGAAGAAGAAGCAGCTGATGATGTGAAGACTGGAGAAACTGCGTATTTAAAGGCATCAAACGCGGCATCTTCATCTGTTAAAACAGCTGTTGGTGGCAGGTTTAGTAGTGATGAAGCTGCGTATGTGTGTGCTGGTGATGATGCTACTGTGAGCACACTGTTGGGCGGTGGGGGTGAGAATGCTAGTACTGATGCGACTGTTGTGTGTGCTTCAAGGACATTGTTTGCCTCGTGTGCTGCTTCATCTGCTACTATGGAATCTGCTTTGTCGGAAGCAGTTTATTCTGTCTCTTCTTCTGAGGCTGATGTGAGTTTCTCTGCTGCCTTTGCAGATTGCTGTGCTGCTTCTTCTTCCTCTGCAGATTCCTCTTATTCGTCTTCTTCCTCTTCTGCCTCTAAAGCTTTCTCTTCTTTTGCTGAATCAACTGCTTCTGAGGTTGCTGCAGATGTGTGTATCAACGCTTTTATTAAGGAAGAAGCTGACTCGTTGGCAGAAGAGGAGCGTTTAGCTCCCCTCTCACCCCCTCTTACTGATGAAGCGAGCTTATTAAAGAAGGCGCCTAATAAAGGTCTATTATGTGCTTTTGATTAGAAGGAAGATTGGAGTTTTTTATAGTGGCTATAAGCTGTGTGTATGTGTGTATGTGTGTGTGTGTGAGTATTTGATTCTCTGATACATGTGTGTGTGTGTGTGTGAGTATTTGATTCTCTGATACATGTGTGTGTGTGTGTGTGTGT